>JAWQEG010004522.1:97500-166993 GCA_033782935.1 Petrolisthes cinctipes | reverse complement strand
ACCTGCGTGTGAGTCCAGGTGAGTGAGAGAGTTCAGGTGGTGGTGAGATAGCCTTCCTTATTGGCCTGGGGGTAATACTACTCTCCCTTGAAGTGTCCTTGAAGTATCCCTTACAGCACGGCGACTCACAAGGGGAGACGCTTGCCACGCCCCTAGTGTCTTCTCCTTCAGTCTACGCAGGGAGCTTGGAGTGGGAAGGCGGATCCCCTAGACCAGACAGTCCCCGCCTCTGCAACACGGGCGTCTGGATCCCTACAGAGCGGGTCTTGGGTGTGGGTGTGGGCGTGGATGGTGCACTGGAGGAGGTAGTATCACGACCAGGGGTACAAGACTTCCGTGACCGTCGACGAGGAAAAGGAGACAACGCAAACTGTAGGAAGGAAGCCATCGTGCATGACTATACCTGTGTGTGTGTGTGTGTGTGTGTGTGTGTGTGTGTGTGTGTGTGTGTGTTCCTTCCTGGCTCACCTGTACTCAAGGCTCACCTGCCCTCGTCTCACACCTGCCCTGGCTGGTCTTGTTGTCTCATATTCACACCCACCAACTGTACAGGCCTATGGTGGGGGTTCATGTATATATAGGCCTCCACAACACAAGGGACACAAGTCTTTTAAAGTTAAGGTCACATAATCAGATACGTATACGGTTCAAATTCTCACACATCATTTTAACACATTTTCTGGGAGATGTTTTGAGTTGTTTTGAGGACGCCACTTTTTGCCTCACAGTACCTGCAGAGAAAAGGAAAGTGTAAAAGTTAGAAGTTGATAATAAACAACACCCTGTGAAATATTAAACAGTTACTAGAAGTTTGATCCTTCGTTTACTAATTTTCAAACTTCATTACCGAGAAAGGAAGATACAGAATTTTTCAGGGTTGTACATTAGGCTAAGCTAAGCAATTGAGATTTAAGGGACCCCGTGATGTAGTCAGAAAATTGGAGGTTACCGAATCCTTCAAACATTGCCAAGAAACACCACCTACATTGAAGGAGCTTGTTTCGTGCATAGTCAGGAGGAATCAGAAGTCACCAGCAGGTCTTGTATACGATCACAGGGGTAGTACAATCTTGGTGAATCTGGAGCAACTGATTCTTCCAAACTATTCCAAGCAACGGGACACCATTATTTTTGTTTATCTGGTCTGTTTCCTGGCAAATTTTGGAGGAATCACGACACTCCAATGTACCAATTGTATACTATCCCCTTAACTAACTCTCTCTCTCTCTCTATCTCTGTCTCTCATTATTATTATTTTTATCTCTCCTACCCTCACTATTATATTCTCTCTCTCTCTCTCTCTCTCTCTCTCTCTCTCTCTCTCTCTCTCTCTCTCTCTCTCTCACACATACACTAGCTCATTTATTCTCTCTCTCTCTCTCTCTCTCTCTCCAGGTGTTTGCTTTGGCGTAGGGTCAGTTGCGTCTCAGGGTTCCACGTATATGGCAAGAGCACATGTTTAATTCATTGTATCCGCTCAGGACTACAAGCTTCATGAATAAACGTCCAGCCAGCAACCCATCACCTGTGCTGGACTAGAAAATTGTGTATCGTAGTTACTCTTCTGCCCTCTCGTCGGGTTTGGAGGGAAAGCTTATTATAGGTACCCATGAACTAACCAATTTAATTTATTGGTATAATTTTTTTTTATGTAGCACCAAGCCACACAGAGAGAGAGAGAGAGAGAGAGAGAGAGAGAGAGAGAGAGAGGAGAGAGAGAGAGAGAGAGAGAGAGAGAGAGAGAGAGAGAGAGAGAGAGAGAGAGAGAGAGAAGAGAGAGAGAGAGAGAGAGAGAAAAAAAAAAGAAAAAAACTTTGAGCTTTAAATCATATGATGGTGATAACTTCAGCCGTATTTCATAAGACGTGGAAGAATTTAGAGCCTTTTTTTCATGAATAACTTACAGCATTGTCATACCATGGTAAGTAGTTTTCATGGTGTGGTCATACAACAGTGAAGAATATCTAATGTGGGTCTATACAAAAGAATATAAATTACAGGGGTGGGGTCATACGTTGTCAAGAATATATCATTTTACAGCTTGTGGTGGAGTAGCCTAACCCGATGGTGAGGAATGATAACAGAGAATGAACCAAGCCAGTCAGTCGCCCAATGGTACACTCACTCACTTAGCCTATTCACTCACTCATTTCCTGGTATTCTTCTCACATCTCACGATCCATAACTGTCCCAGCCTCACCAAACGATGGCCTGAATAACAAACACAGACCACATGTTCACTCGTATACACAATCTACCTTAGTTGTAGCCTATCTAGTCCATACCAGGATCCATAATAAGAAGAACTACTCTATGGATTCTGCTGGTACGTCAGAGCTCACATTTTTGTACTGGGAATGGTAGAGCTCACACTAAGGCTTGAGGATGATGAACGAGGGTAAATATACTGATGGGATACCGACTTGGGTGACTGTTTCTTAGGATTTCAAGACACGTTCCTCTCTCATCATCTTCAGACTCATAGTGGCTCGTGGTTCAACTTTTTGTCCGCCTCTAATTTGTCACCCTGAGCCTCCCCTCCCTTGGCTACAAAACACTCTTTGGTTATGGTATCTTTTATTAACTTTTCTTATGTCTCGACCTTGGGACTGTAGGTTCTACCCTGTGGGTCACGGTGGACCAGTGGCTCTCCTAGGTGGTGTTGCTTGCTCCCCTATTGTCTCACTAGATTACAACATCTAATTTATACACGTCACTATATGGAGATAGCAGCTATAACTTTATTAACATCAGCTTGGATAAGGTCTGGCATACTCTATGCTAAAAGGGTTGCCAAATAATCTCTGAGTGACTATATTATTCACACTGGCTACCTAGGCTACCTCCCGAGATGTCCTCTACATAGGCTATTCCAATTTAACTGACGTAGACGGAGTATTAATACTATAATTATATACAATGAGGATATGTTAAGGACCTCCTATGAAACAAAATGTTGACATACCATATGAATGCAATTATAAGGAATAATGCATTAAATAGTTAATAGTTACAAGTAATATTAGTTAATGTTTTAGAGTTAGCCTGACTTTACTTGACCATACATAGGCCTAACCTAACCTGGTCAAACATAGGGGTAAATCAAACCTATATGCACCGTCATAGTGGGAAATAACTTCATGAAGGAAATATGAAAGAAATTGGTGAGTAACTTCCTTGTCTGTGATTCTCCTTAACTATTACCGGTCAAAGGTCTAATTTTAATACCTGTTGGTGTGTGTCTTGTGCCGCCCTCACGTGGTAACTGGGAGACTCCACCACACCAGTTTGGTTTGACCTTGTAGCTTTTAACTCACCACTCCACTCCACAACACTGAGGAACAATTATCCTCTGCACGGTAATGGTTTCAAAGGTTCATTCCCCAACTTAATACATACAGAGGGACGAAAATATACACTTTGAAAATGTTCCGTCATAACTTCACACGCACTGATTATATTACGCACGACTATATTATGCACTGCCTGGTAATATTATAGGTTTATATTTACAACAACCAGTCTTGTAATATGACAACATATGCCATCATAATGATTATTGTTGTTGTTATAATACGACCTTCAGTTAGTGAATTAAGTCAACACTGAAGACTGATACACAACATCAGTAGTAACACAACATGTTTATTTAGCACGAGATGAATTTATCACAATATCCAATGATAATCACATTCACTTCCTCACTTTCTATTTACCAAGCACACGTGTATAAGTAAATGTATCCTATAAGCCAACCAACATACTTGTCGATATTAGAATGTTTTCCATTTCACAAATAATAATAATTAGAAAATAAAGCCTTACACTTTCCCTGGAGAGAGTGAGAGGATACAGACTTTCATTCTTTGGGTCACAACTTTATCCAACTTTGGTGTTAACATAATCCACCTTGTGTTACCTGTGTCAAGCCTTAGACGTGATGGCAGACAAAGCTAGAGTGACAATACAGTCTCAACCACCATTGTAAGGTGACCCCACCAGTGTCAGACAACACCGTACACAACCCACGACAACATAACCACATCCAACCAACCTCTCGGGTGCACTGAGGCCTGAGCAGTGAGGTAGTGAGCACTAAAGCAGCGTGGCATGATGGTGATGCTGGCAGTGTGCTCAGCTGTGCTGCTGCTTAACGTTCTCAAAATGGATTTTTACAATTACCTTAGATTATCAAAAAAATTACCTTAGATTTTCTCAGATTTCAATTACTTCAGATTACTATATTAATGGGTTATTTGTCGCTTTTCCTTATAGGTATTTATAATATAATCAAATATTTGTGATTATTGCCGAGGAGATGTTATAGTAAACACCAGTGACAAGTTTGAAAATGGCACTATTTAATTTGTGGAAGTTGGTATTTCAAAATTACCTTAATATTTTCTTTACCTCAGAATTGTCGTATTAGAGGTGAAATTACGCTAAACTGAGGGATTTACCTCGAAAATAAGATCCCTGGGCCACTGCTGCTGGTGCGTCTTACTGGGTGAGGTAATAAGGCCGCTGAACACTGAACACTGAGGTAACCAACCTTGCCAATGCTAACTGGTCCAAGGAAAGTGACGGAGGGGATCAGGAGGGTTGTCACACAAATTTGTAGCCAAACCTCGATAGATAAGCCATCGTATCATTCACATGGAGCTGCAAGGACAAAACAGTAGCCTAAATCCCGTCGGTAATGTTTCATCTTAGGCGGCACATGGAGGAAGGAACCGCAGTAGTAGCCTGTGTGGGCTGGAGTGGCAACCCTGTGAACAGTGACCATTAAGGTTGCCACTGTCAGGAGGAAAATAACCCACTGGCAGGCTTTGATATAGAGTGCATGCATTTTCAGTTGTCATTTAAGTAGGAAAGTTAAAACCTTACCCAAATGAAGCATTAATATTACAACTGTTGAGAAGTTTCAACTCGTAACTGTCACGTTGTCAAAACTAGCCCACTTTGACATGTGAACACTGGAAAACTGGCAACTCTGATAATACAAAAGAGTGCCAAGCCTGTTTTAATGCAACTTATCCTTGCCAAGCTTTCTGTGGCTGCATTGGTGCCACCAATAACACACACACGCTGGCGTCAACATTGTGGCCTTTATAGATCATTATCTTTCGTGGCACAAGCAGCAGAAATTAATTACAGTATTAAAAAAATAGCTTGGAAATTAAAGGCACATATAAGGACCGCTCGAGTTCCATATCATAATTTGTTTAAATGCCTACATTTCCTTATGCTTCATCCTGTAGGGGGGTATTGCCTGTAGTAATGTGGGATACTTTAAGGGTTTGGGCACCCCTTCGGCCCCAGCCACTCCCTCTCAGTTCTTCAACTGTCCCTCTTTTCTTTCTACTTCCTTCCTGCTTGCTATCACACCTCTCTATCACCTTTTTCTGGCGATATATGACCTCGTTGTTGCGGCGCCTATTAATAATTATCAATCAGTCATTCAATCAATCCTTGTGTTTCATATTTGCATAGAGTAGCAACTTTGACTTATTTTCTTTTCTCACCAATGTTATTTCAGCATCCATACCTCTGCCCCCAGTACCTCCTTCATAACTCCATATATGTAGGCCCACAGTACAGTACTGTACTATTACTCCCAAAAGTCCAGCGCATTTCTAGATTCTAAATTAAACCAGAACAATGAATCTGAGACAGCTCACAGCAATACCTCTTTCTGTCAACAGATGTTTTAATTTATTGAATAACTGAGGGTAACTAGGGTTCATGTGTTGTGCCCAACAAACATACTGTAAGTTATAATGAACATCTATGGTGGCATAAAACTTCAATGAGTTCAAAGAACTTGTTCACATGTCCAAACACTTACTCAAAGTACATACATCATTCACAAGGGTCTAACTACAGACCAAATTTCATTTTATGTTTTTATTAATGCTTTGTCTTAAAATGAGTCCATGACATGATGCAGATGGTCAAGGCATATTTTACAAAGATTTGTTGAACTGATAATTCATTCTAACCTAAGAAGCAATTTCCTCCTATCTGAGACCAGCTTGCATACCATTTGTAGGAAACACAAAGTTGTTTCCAATGCAGATGCAGCTTATCAAAATTTGCTCATCAATTCTAGCAGGACAAATGTAACAAAACACATTACATTTTTTTAGTGAAAATATATCAAAGCTGAGCATGGAATGCATATATCCTGATTCATCACAGTAATCCCTATATGAGATGTTGTCTCCATTCTTTCAAACCATACAAAAGATAAACAACATAATGTTAACAATACCAATACAATGGAACCAGTTGTTATAACTGTTCCTATCTTTTCTATTCACATACAAATAAAACCTAAGACTAAGCTGGCACTGTACTCTAGGAAATATTGATGAAAAGAAAGATGTAAGGATTGAAAAACAAAAAATCCTTTATGCATATATAATTTATGACCAATTCTAGTTCCTAAAAATAATACATGTACCGTCTGGATTCAAACCTTAATTGTCACTGCTGTTATATGGTGTAGGTGATAATATATATTAATTACTGTACACTCTTGTAATCACTTCATCTAACTAAACATAATCAACAGTTGTTTCACATCCCAATTTAACCCAAGAATTGTAGCAAATATCCTATGTCACTGGCAGTGTATTTATAGTGGCAAACATTCTGTCATTGGCAGTGTCTTTGTAGTGATTTATGTCTGATGTGACCAGCACTTGTTTTGGAAAGAAGCAATTAAGATATTTCCCATAACAGGTAGCCAGGTGAATTACTCTTCACTGGTTAGAAACTTCTGGATTCTCTGCCATCATAATACAGTAAGTACTGATATTTTCTGCTGAAAGATCTATATTTCAATAGTATTATAAATAGAGAAACTGCATCCTTTTAATAATTTTGTTCATTGGTTATTAAACATATGCCAGCAAAGTTGAGAATCCCTCCATTTAATCACAAATTACTAATTACATATGCTTATTGGTGTGTAATTTATATATTTGGATCACTTTATATTACAAGATCAACACTTATCAATACCCATACTGTCCTCTTATTCTTTGCAATATAGTGCTCTCCTCTCAAAGTCAGCCTTTAATCTCACCTTATTCCCAAATGTTTAATTGCTTTGAAGTTTTTAAGAACAACAGGGTGATATGGTGAAGACACTGCCATGACAGAGATTATCTTGTGGAAAAACACCATTGTTTATTTTATGTGAGAGTCAATGAAAACTGCATCATCATTATATTAAGTTGTAGTTGTCACCTTCAACTTTGGGATATATAATGTCTTGTTGAAATTTTTTTGTTCAGATTATATTTGAAGCTGATTGAGAAACTACATGATTCCAAACAACACTTTCATTTATCCATAACCAAAACAAATTGTAATGTGTTACCTTATTCCACTGAGGTCAATAGAAAGCTTAAAAAGTAAGATTATATAAGTGTCGGACTACAAATTTTCAATTCTAGCAACAGAAAAATATAACAGAAGCAATTTTGGTAAACATATAAGTGATATTTTTATTAAGGAGTGCTATAAGAAGTTAAATGTTATATATATTACAAAATCTCAGGCATTTTCCTAGTTATATACATAATTTACAACAAACCTTTATCCATCATGTAAGGTAGTTGGGAGAAGACTGGCAGAGGACAGATCATTTATTTGAAAAGACCCAATTCCCAACAATATTTTTGTTTCCTTAACAACTGGGGGAAATTTATCTTTTTTCAGTGTAGCCTATCTGGGGGGAAATATTCATAATACAGTATATTGTTTTCAAGGTTATCTGTTACACTCTTAACTCCCCCATCCCCCCACCACACTTTCAACAAAGTTATTTTAGTATATAAAATAAATATTTCTTACAGAATGGCACAGACACATTAATTTGTGTTGCTTTAAGCCTAGTTTACACATTAACGAATAAGCTCCCAAAGCCGTCAAGAATAAGGGAAATGTTTAAAACTGGGGACCTGGGAGCCAATTTCAGATATTTATCTGTTGCTATGACCTTACATGGGTGGTACTGTGGTGCATCATGAATGTGGTGCACCTTGAATAACTGGTGGCAGTGGCACAACTAACTCGTAACAGTCATTTTAACACTTTTTTTGCCGGCGGCACACGTCGTTGTACCAGCGGTTGCCGGGAGTTTATTTGTGGAATGGCGCAGGTGCACTGGCTTTTGGGAATACATTAAAAAATGTAAAAATTATCCCTATAAACACTGAGATGAGACTAGATAATGACTTCCCCAACAATTTAATATTTCTGTGAATAATTGCATGTGAACGATTAGGTAATAGTGGTGGGCGTAGTCGATTATTACCGGTTATCGATGACTTTGAGAATTGGTTGAAAATTTTTGTAATTGAGCCGTAGGTGCACCTGCGTTTCCTCTGCGACTTTTTTTTATTCGGCATTTGCCCCGAAAAGTTGGGATGGCCACCAACTTTTCGTGGCACACCACAAACTGCGAGCGAAGCACCCGAATCGCCGAAGGACCTGAATAAGGTCACGAATAAAGATTTAATTAACAAATATATTCAAAATTTTGCTTATTCGTGGAGGCGTCGGGAGCTTATTCAATTATGTGTAAACTAGGCCTTAATCAACTTTGATGCAATAATAAAAAAAATTGTGGAAAACAAATATAAAATGGTATTGGGTATATCTTTTCCTAGTTCCAAGACAAAAACTACAATTGGTATGTTCAGCACGGCCCAGAGAGAAATATTAGGTGACCAATTTCCTATTACCCAACAACAAACAAGATGCTGAAAGAAGAATAGAAAGAGTAACAACTTCCAGTCTCTAGAAAATATGGCAAAGCAATATACTTCAGTTCTGTGAGGTTGAAAATACTGTACTGCTCAAAGCATATACTATGAGAACTGTCAGTGGCAAAGAAAGGCATTGGTGTTGAGTACAGTACAGTATGTATAACAAGTTAAACCTTACAATACTTCAATCATCACTTTTTTCACTCTTACTAGGTAACCATTTTATGATTACATAAGAATACAGTTCCTCTTATCAACATGAATGGTTTTGGGGGGCATTGTGTTGCACTAATTCGCTAGTATATTGTTAGACAAGGCTAAACTTATATACAAATGAGAAGTCCAACAAAATCACCAATACTGTACTTGGTCAACTCTCCATATATGACCTCTGTACAAGACAACCTCTGATTGTATGATACCTTAAAGATCGGTGGGACTGTGGGCCGTACACAAGAACATTGATGGTGTTGACGATGGCATGGTACTGATACGATGACTCCCTAGACACAATACAAAACCACCATAACAGTACCATTCCATCATCACTAACACCACATAAATTCTTACACACGGCTCTCTGATGCAAACTTTTTTCCTTTAGTATCAGGTAAGGCATATCCTACCCAAATCCTGCCAATAATTGCTTAGTATAATACTCATGGTATATAATTTAGGAGTTTTCATTCAATACAATTTAAATTATTTCTTCTATGAATGACTAAACATGGTAAAAAATATTACTATTAGTAACAAAAACACCTTAAAATAATTATCAGAGATGAACTGACTTTGGGGTGTATGTGTGTGTGTGTGATATATTTGAAGTGAATTCCTAAATCTTCATAATTCATCCAGTTCAGGTTTGGTTACCAGGTGGAACAATAAAAATTATGTTATTATAATTTTTACCAACAAGTTTGCCTTACCCTCATGATAATTGATCCTACTTTGCTAAATTTACAATAATAACAATTTGAAACCCTGTTGCAGCCTTACTTCTCTGATAAAACTAGACCTTCTAGAAATAAAGAGCTGAGCAATCAGAAAGTTTTGTAGTACAGTACTGTAAACATGCGTGCAACTGTGATAAAAAGGGTAGTATTAAATATCCATAAAACACTACACCCCAGTCTTCCCTTTCAAAGTACAATTTTGTGTCTTTCATATAACTAAATTATTTATCAGCTGCTTAATTCACTCACTGTTGGGTAACAAGGGTTTTGCTATTGTGAAGTAAACCCACATTGTGAGATGAAAATGGTCTGCTGTAACATTATTATTCTCTTCATAATTAGCATTCATAATCTGTGAGTTTGATGGAGAGAATGGGTGCAGCCATCCTGTGTTATACAAATAGAGATAATTTGTTAACCTCTATCCATTGCATTCCACAATAGACTGGAAGGTGAATGAGTGTGTATAGTTGATTCTCCTTCCCACCATTTCTCTCCTTCCTACCTGGAGGCTTAAAGAGTTGAAGGAAAGAGAGGGGTTGGATATGTGGTCTAGGAGAAGAGCTGTTCTATAGCACGGTCAACATCCCAGTTACAGGAAGAGAGTGCCACCAAGGCCTGATGCTCACCAACACCCATGTCCTGAAGGCAACGCACTTTCTTGGCAAACTCGCTGTTCCCTTTGGGTACTGAAATTACATCCAACATTATTAGCTGTCAGAAAACACTTAATAATTACTGTATCATCAACACAGTTCAACACATTATTAAACATCAATGATAAGAAAAATACCAGAAGAAATGTGGTACAAAGCAAAACTTGGGTGAATCTAATAGGCTAAAATCAGGTGTTAATGAGGCTGTGGAAAAATGTTCTCATAATTTACAAAACATATATGGTGATCTGTTTTACAGTCCTTGATGGTAAATATTGAAATCCAATATCCTGCTCACTCTCCACCTGGACTGCTGCTCTTCACTGCCTCCATCAACTTAAAATAAATTGCCTTAGTAAAAATACTGTACATTCAAAGATCACACAACAGACATTCTTCTACATTGTAAACAACTATTAACAAAGAAGACAACTTTGCCTTGCTTAGTCTCACCTCCTGCATGGACATGTGACCAATACTGTGCTGTCTGAAGGAACAGTGAATGGTTCTCCTTGAACTGCTTTGCAACCACAGCATCTTGGGGGTCATCAGGCTCAGCAGCAGCTAACAATGCTTGCAGTGACAACAAAACTGTTCGCAAGGTCATTGCTGCTGCCCTGCAAACCAGTACAGATTCATTAAGCATACAGTACTGTATATAAATTATTATAAAGGACATAAAAAATATTTAATTCAACCCTGTACGATATTTCCCACATAGAGAACATTAAACATTACATATACTGTACTGTATACCTATACCAATAATATGCAATGAACACTTGAGACACAACATACCACTGATCTTTGAGGATATCCAAACAAATGGCACCAGTGACTGATGATATGTTGGGATGCCAGATTTTTGTGACAAATTTTACCTGAAAAAGTACAATAATTTGCAGTAAGGAAGATGAACACACAGTGCACCTAACACATGCCAACACTACCGTACAACTTCATCATAAACATCTCACTTCTTATCTATATACTACCCTCCATAGCACACCATCATCAACAACATTAACGTTCTTATGCATGACCTGACACTTACCTTTGGAGGATTGAAGGGATATGTTTCAGGGACTTTTATTTCCAACTGAAATGTGGCACCTTCATATGGAGTGTCTGGGGGACCTGCAATCTCCCCTCTCAGTTCTCGGTAATCATCTCCAACCAGTTCAACATTTATGGCACATTTCTGAGCCTGTATAGAAACAGAATATAGTATTGGTAAATATTATAACAACTAATAACATATATACAACTCCTTGCTCAACCTTAGTTATTCATACTGTTAATGTATATAGTTACTGTACTTATCACATCACTTCATCAAGGGGTGAGAACCTCTTAATGGTAAATTGGAGGGTGACAGTAGTATTCAGTATAATTCAATTTAACATTTGATATTTCTCCCCTTAAGTCCAGTCTTGTGCCTTCAGACTGACAACATAATAACCATATGCAATACATAATTCATCTGGAATTACATAATAATATACACTGAATTTATATTTGAGACTACCCATATAAATATATTTATTATTAACTCTTTAGTATCTACCTTATATCACATTCATTCCTTTTCCAGTGACAGTATATAAATATGGTTGAACAATGGGCCATATTCAAGAACATTTGTGGTGAATACTATGGTGTGGTACTGGTACGATTGCTCCATAGACAAACAACAGAGCCGTCGTAACGTTATCACACCATCGTATACACTACGGATGTTCTTGAATAAGGCTCAATGTCTCAATTTCACTCAAAAATTATAATTATAAAGTTTGCCAAACCATAACTAACATGCCTAACCTCAATATGCTTATGGGACACGGTGCGTGTCTAATAAATATCCTTTATCAACATCCATTAGTTAGATATTTATGAAAATGTTAATAATCAACAAAAATACCCTTTAACAACATCCATTAGTTAGATATTGATGAAAATGTTAATACTCATACAAATGTAACGAAATTTTGAAAACTGATTAAAAAAATATGTTGATGGGAAAATGATCATGTAACACTCCCTGTCCTACTTGTCTCATGTCTATAATGAATAATAGTACCTTAATGCACACATCATATAATAAACTGGTGAAATGAATAGATGACTTATACACTTATACATTCTGGTTGTATACCGTAAGTCTATAATTTAATGCATGCACCATATAGTAAACTGGTAAAATGAACAGAGGACTTATACACTTATACATTCTGGTTGTATAAGTGTATAATTTAAAGGCCCCCATACACGGAGCAATCTGGTAGTATGATCAGCTGACAGATCTGGTTGGATCCAACCAGACTGGATCGTGTATGGGCTGATTTTGGTCTGTCCGACCATCTGACGGGAGGTTGGATGGCGACCAAGCACTGCTTGGTGTTCAGATCAGCCGATCCAGTCGGTTCAGACCGCATCGCACCGTGTATGTGCTGATTGTACAATCTACTGTTCAAGGTATATACTGTCATCCTCACCGCTGACAGAGCAGCGGTAGGACGTATGCCTTGAATTGCTCATTTACCGACAAATAGTTCTGGGCAGGGTTTATAGAATAATAAGAAAGGGGAGAGAGAGAGACAGAACGAAAGATTGAAATGAGCTTTAAAGGTGCATGAATTTGGAAAGAGAGAGAGAGAGGGTGAAATATATATATATCAAGAGAGATAATAGAGGGTGGCGGGTGAAAGATATATAAAGTGAGAAAGAGAGAAAAGAGATAGGGTGGGGGGTGAAAGATATATATAGAGAGAGGAGGGGACCAACTGAATGACATACATATTGAGGTAAGAGTGACAGGAGTTTATGTACACAAATCAACTAACAGTTGGTCGTGAGTTGTGGTTGGACCGTGTGTGGGCGGTAAGTTTCCATCCGATCTGGTTGGTGCAATCTGATCGTAAAACCAGAATACACACACCATATAATTAACTGGTGAAATGAACAGAGGAATTTATATATTGTGGTTGTATAAGTGTATAAATATTACCCCTTATGTCTATAATGAATAATATTTCGTTAATGCACACACCATACTACGATAATACACACACCATACCTACTTCATACTACATTAATACACAAACCATACAACGTTAAATCACACACCATACCTACTTCATACTACGTTAATACACACACCATACTCCATTTATAACACAAAAAACACACCATACTCCATTAAAAACACACCACACACACACCATACTTACTTCATCACTCTTAATAACCTCTTTAAATTCTCTCTTAATTCTCTGGATGGCAATATTGGCCATAATTAAATAAAGTGTCTCTAGTCTCAGCAATAATCCTCACTTCTTCTTGACTCCAGTGTTTTGGTCTGAATTTGGAGGTTACGGATCGGCTGTTTTCGCTTATTATTATTTTATTTCGACTTAATTCATTATTTTTTTGTGTCTATAAATGTATCTTAAGTATCTTCACACACATTTGTTTATTTTTATTATCTATGTAAGTGTAGTTAATTAGTTTTTAGTCAGGGATTGGATGTTTCTGCTCGGCTATTTTCACTTATTTCAACTTGATTCATTATTTTTTTGTGTAAATGAATGTATTTTAATTATCTTCACATACAAGCATTAATTTTTATCTATGCAAGTGTAATTAAATTATATATCTCATAATTCACATTCATACCGAGATGGGTTTTATATAATATAGCCCGTACCAAAGTATGAATTTTTTATATAAACTATTCCTGCCTTGATTCACGAATGCTAACCACGTGCAGTTGCGGACATATGAAACAGACACACCTGAAACGGGGGAGGGGGCCCCTCATTGAGCATAGGGTAGGATGAGATGCTATGTGTTGAGGCACATATGGATCTACCAAGGGAATGTTTTCCAGCAAGTTATAACCCTCAGCAATTTAAAACCAGTTGTTTTAAATATTTTATGAGTGGAGGATGCCAATAGGCAAATGGAACCATTTATTTATTTGTTTTTTCCATTCCTCCACTCACTATATGTAAAAAAAAAAAAAAAAAAATACATCCTATGCTATGCTTGATAATGGGCCCCGTTTGCAGTGTGTCTGTTTCATGTGTCCGCAACCGTACGTACATTTCCCGTATAAATGAAATAAGAGCAAAATTCTAACCAAGCTAGGTACTGTAGGCTAGACATTTATTAAGGCCACTGAGGTTACAAGAAGGCGCTACCCTTACCCCGGATCTCTTACCCATCTTGATTACATTTGAATACATTTTTGAATAAAAACCCTTCGGTTGATTGGGGGACAATAACGTTAACGACAAGTTATATATTGTATTGTTCTGGTTCCCACCCTTTGAGATAAATACTGTCATCTTCTATTCTAATGCCACAGGAAAGCCCCATATGGATCCTATAAAGGTTAAACAAAAGCCTTTTACATGATTCTATAGTAACTTCAATATCATTTATTAGATACTGTTTTTATGGTATTTAAGTCCTGTACTTTACAGATTCTTCAACTTCCAGTTTCATTTTGATATACAGGTATCAGTAGCCTAAAATATCAATCACTGTATTTTCCAGTTGATAAGATGCTCCGGGCTGGTACGTACACTGCATCCTCAACTAACAAGCATTTGGAGGCCCACCAGGAGCACCAGCAACAAGCAAAATGTTATTAAGTATACAGACTTCACTCCAAACACTTTGTATAACTGTATAATTATTATTGTTATCAGTGGTGTGACATCTTGGACAGTAGTGATCAATGATATATAGTTATAATGTCTTGTAGTCCTTTGTTATGTACCATTCCCCATCAAATACTGTAAATTGAACATTTTCTAAAAGTTGTGATAAAACAGGAAAATGAACAGACATATTATATTTTCAAAGCACATTAGAACTATTGCTAATAATAATACATGTACAGAACAGTTGTTACTCATTCATAAAAACTATGAGTCTTATTGAGTAATATATGTGAGTTTTGGTTTGATTGACACAGCTGCTTGTAGATGGCACTAATGATTAAAACAATACAGTTTTCCTGTTTGTTTCATGGAGTCCAAAAGACAACACACACCTCCACCCATGTTACAGTACCATTACAGTACAGTTATCCTGCTAAAACTCAGACCACGTACAATCCCTTCCAGTCTTACATTAACACTTGTTTGTCAATGAATTCTGACATGCTAATATAGTACTGTACTTAAAAACTTCTTACCAACACAATGTATGAATCAATGTGTTTCTATAGTCAATGCTCATTGTCTTCATTTCATATACAGTATACTGTACTAATACAGATTGTAACTGCACCTTAAGAATAGGAATCCCAGATATGTTCATGGGGTATATTGGAATGGTCATCCATGAGATTCTGGCTTTAATGAGACTGGCTTAAAATTCTGATGAGGTTACTCAGATAAAATGAGAACCAATGTCTTAACCTGAAAGGGCTAAGATAATGTCAGCAAATTGGAGGCCATCAACTTCTCCATAATAGGACAAAAAACTGACCCAAGTTGCTGATAAATCTTTTCCCCTTTAAAACTACAAGCAGGCAGTTCTCCACAAAAACTATTGACAACAATATTCTGTACTGTACTGTACTAGAAATCAGGCTCTTGAAGCAATACAACTTAATAATAAAGTATTGTGAAGCCATGATATTGACTCACAGTTGTAAACAAAGGCAGGACTTGTTCCATGCCAACAGACCTTCAGATGCTCTACTCAGTGTCCAGAAATCAGCTTTACAATATTTTGAAGCAAGACAACCTACTGTACAGCTGGTGGAAAAAGTCCACATCTGTCAAGTCATGAAGCACAGTGTGGAAATGTAAGCCTCACATACTTGTAAACTGAAGAACAAGAGAAGTTTCTTAATTTGTCCCCTGGATGCTGTAATTTTGTGTTGGTAAATGTGTTTGTTCAATTATTTTACTTTGTATTATCCTACAAGAAGCGGTGAGTGAGACGACACAACTTTTGCCGCCAACTGTACACAGCTTGTATTTTTAGCACTAAGGTTTGGAGGTGTAAACAAGATAAATGTAGACAATGAACTTCATATCACATGCAATGTATAAGGTATATAAATATCTACAAAGTAAACCATGTAAATTATAAAATAAAGCACCTGGTAAACATAATTATGTGAGAGTAATGAACAAGGTAGATTATTCACAAACTTTATGATATGGTAATACAGTATATAGCCGAGGCACTCACTTTATTTATCTAGTAATATCTGGCAAGTGACAAGCTCCATTATGTCTTAACTTTTCATGGTTGAGTAATGGACAAGATAATACAACACTAATATTAGAGGCTTCTGATTCCTCTAAACTGTATCACAGATTTGGTAGAATCAATAGCCTCTACTTCACCAAGATTCTTACCCTCCTTGACTATATCATGTCCCGGGAAAACTCTCAGCTGAATACAAGCATATCATCAGCCAAATCAAAACTATGATGTGCGTCTTCAGGGTTAATTATCTGACTTACCATTAAGGGGATACTCTCTCGATGGTAAACTGGAGGGATTACTGATTCCTACCAACTATCCAATAAAACACACCCGTTATTAATATCGCTGAAGTAGTCTGTTGTCTTGCTTAATTTGGAGGAATCAGTAACCCTCCAATTCACCAACAACAGTATCTCATCTTAAGGGGCCTGTGATGTTTGCAAATTGGAAGTGTCTCAGTACACCAAACTACACCATAAAACAGACTCCCATAGCATACATATTGTTTTTTTTAGTAAATTTCAGAAACAATAGTTCCTTCCAATTCACCATCAATATCACAAGCTTAATAATACCATCATATAATTTGACTAAAGAACCACAGTTAACTGTACTGTTAAGCACCAACAAGATAGGAATCATATATATGGCATATGTAACTATAGCTGATTTTTCTGTGGCTGATGTAAATACTCAATGCTGATATTATACAGGTATTCCATTACTGGTGGAAAGAAGGATTGGAAGTCTTATATCAACTACTGTACTCAGATGTTACCCATTAATATCAGGTACAATATTTACCATCAGCTTGACAAAAAATGACTATAGTAACTGAAGAGCTTAATTTATACAAACATTGGCATAGCAAAGCCCTATTCAGTAGATCTGACCTATTTACCATAGATTTTCTCCTTACACTATGAAATTTTTATCACAGTGGAATCTTGAAATGTATGATTAAATTACATC
This sequence comes from Petrolisthes cinctipes, assembly GCA_033782935.1. Taxonomy (NCBI): domain Eukaryota; kingdom Metazoa; phylum Arthropoda; class Malacostraca; order Decapoda; family Porcellanidae; genus Petrolisthes; species Petrolisthes cinctipes. The sequence goes on along the minus strand of JAWQEG010004522.1, from coordinate 149,389 downwards.
CATACAGCTAATATTTTAAAGTAAGTAGTGGAATGTATAGTTGTTGACTGTTTTCCCACAAGCTGATTATTATATGTCTGTACAAGTACTGAGTTACAGTACTGTAGTTCATTTACTACTTCATGACACCTACATCTTTACAATAATAATAGTATTTTGGCCACAATAATTTCATGGTGGTGACATGGCTTCTTCATGTTACCTTTCTTGCACTTCTCTTTGAGATCCATTGTTCAGAAAATTAGATGAAAAGTCAAGTGTTGGCTAATACAATTCCATATGAACAAGCTTTTCTCCTTGTTTAGTTCACCCAGCCTTTTATTCTTACACATTTGTTGATTTTGCCATGGATTGTTGCAACTCAAAGCTGCTGTGAATTGAGTGTCTTTGTGCCCAGTAATTTTAACAATAACAGTTTTTGCACTTTTTGATTCTGTGGTTTATAGTGTTGGCACAGGAAACTGATTTTATCTTCAAACCAACTTCATACAAGTTGCACTGAGTACTGGAGTGGCCATGGTGTAAAGACAAAGGGACATGTAGGTGTTGATTAATGTGAGTACATATAATAATCCATTGTTTACCACTGTTGATGTTATGGGTATGTATTATATCATATACCGTTTCCTATACATCCATGTACTGTACAGTAAACCCTCATTATCCACTGAGTTTATGGGTTTGTAATGTACAAAGTGTTTTCTGTACACATATTCATTACAAACAGTGCAATACACATCCATAACACCAGTGGAAAACAAGGGTGTAATGTAGGAGTGGTGTTTCTTGAGTGGTGGTGAGTATGATGTGTTTGTTTGACATACTCGTACTTTGTGTCTTTGTCTGCAATATGTTTGATGTCTCAACAATGGTTTAGATGTAATAATTTCTTTATAACAATATCAATAGTGGTTAATGGAGTGTACAGAATAATGTGTTTGACTGTTAGGTTATATTAATTAAATTTATTTGGTTTCTCATCTTCACACCGGTTTACTGATGGTTAACTTATCTCTAGGTATACCTCAAACATCAAAATAATTAATAATGTTTGGTTTAAAAAGGGAGTTAAGTTATACACCAGGTTGACTTATACGCTGCAATAAATAGTACTGTACGTATTTTGAAGAGTTTCTAATGTGAATAATCTGTAGAAAATTACTTAGTTCTGTAAATGCTTGGTTTAATCATCTGGACATATTTTGAAGAGCTTCCAGTGTACATAAACTGTAGATAATTACTTAGTTCTGTAAATGCTTGGTTTATTAGTCATACTTGCATTACACTTCCAGTATAGAAAAATGCTAATAAATTGTATAAGGGATAATTTTTCCTGGTCTGTACAATGATAAGTAAGGGCAACTTGTGACATGGGGGATAAAAATTAAGATATGTATTTGTGAAATCAATGTATAATGAAGATTTACTGTACATGATTTCAGAATTATAATCCAATCAATTAACTGTATCATTCAAGAAGGCCAGTAGGCTCTTTAGTTTTCCACTTTTCCATTATTCATTTTCTGTTTACTATTATTCAGTTTCCTGTTGCTGAAGTTTAAATTGTAAAGCTGAGCAATGTTTGGTTGAGTCTCACTCCACCAAAACATTTGGAATCAAGCATCAATCAATCATATAAAGGGACAATCAATTTCAGTTGTTTTGACTTGTTAAGTTCTTTTCCAATCACACTAACCAATGTTCAGCTTTTTCTATAAAGATCAGTATCCATGTTCATAAAATATTTCAAGCAGTTCTACAATTACAACTACTGCAAATTATAGTTACAAATTCATCAAATAATTCACTCAAAAGTTATTTACACAATTCAGATTCTTTGGTTTGGGTGCTTACAAATCACAACAAAGCAACTGTGAAATCGGTCCAATGATTGCATATTTACGTTCAACTAAAGAATAATACAGTACAGTACAGTAATGTATGTATATGTACAGAACAGAACACTGAATGGTGAGACTAGTAACAGATGTACATTGGACATAAATTAAACTACAATTTAGCAAAGGAAGATGAACTAGATTATGAAAACTGAAAACATGTTATTAGTAAACACAAACTAAAGTCCATTATTAGCTACATGATACACTGCAGCAGAAATTAAAAAGAAATTAGTTTAACTAAAACTACAGTAATCCAAATAAATACAATGCTAGAGTAAACCAAAGCAAGATGATGTTCAAGATCCTTGTAACAAAATAATTTCCACACATGTTCACCACAGAAGCCAATATATTACACCTTCTAATAAGCAAAACAGTATAGTTATATCAAAATAACATCCTTCTCAACTGAGGAGAAAAGTTGGTATTTGGCGGCTTGTTTTGAAATGATCTATGGGGTAAAGATATCAATAAATTAGAGGCAACTGGTTCCTCCAAAACCATGTTACAAATCATACCATATTATAAGCCAGAAATTGTTAGTTACATAGTTGGTAAATTTGGTGTATTATGAATCAGTAGCCTCACATCTGCAGACATCACTTTACCCTCTTCATTGACACAACAAACTACTACCTTCATACAAATACAGGGTGGTAGAATAAACATACTAACAGAGCTGGGATTTCATCTTGTGAAAGGAAGGTATGTGGTCACTTTGATTTGTGGGCCATAGCAATAATGAAAATGAAAAAGAAATAAAACAAAAATAAAACCATGGACAAGGCAAAATAAAAAACTGGCAAAGTGGTTTGACATAAATTTTGTAAAGACACAGGGTGGTATTATTACACAAGGAAAAGCCCTCATCGCTCTATTTGTATTATTTTGTAGTACAAATTAAGTGACAAAGATCTTTTTCCTGGTTTAATAATAGCACCCATATTATTAGTTATCACATTGTCTTACACACAGACTTTGTTTATCATAATTAGTTTGACATGGATTTGACCCTCTACTCTCTTAGTAGTGTTTATTCTTTAGTAATGTGTTGTGGTTTAATAGGAATCATACACATAATAACAAGGAGGTAGTATATTCATTGGCATGTCTGTCAGGTATACTGATACAGCATTAGTATCAGAAGTATTCATTATTTATATACTGGATGATATGGGACATACTTAAGAAACTTACTGTACACTACTATACAACACACTTATTCAACCTCCAGGTTACACGTTCATAATAAAATACAAGCTTATTCAAGTTCCTTGTAAAGGTTAACATTTCTTATTTGCATACTATGTATAATGCTGGCCTCTAATTTTACAAATGAACATTACTATGACTTGTAGTCAAGGTAAGTTTAACATCCCAGTCATAAGTATTGGTAGAAGATGCATTTTCCTATACTTTCAGAACTGCTTCACAACAAAAAATTAAAATTAAATTGCAAGCAAAAGATATCTATCCTAATTGATCCCTTGAAATGTTTTGATAAAAAATACTGCTCATAAAATAATATCCGGCATTGTTTGTTTTTTACCATGGAAAAGTTAGTCCATAAGACAGTGAGGAGAATGAATGGTGAATGAAGGTTGTAATAACAAGTCAAATATAACTCATTAATGAAGAGTTACTGCATTCCTCTTACTCTGTATATTATCATCTAAATACAATGGATTTTCTTTAACTGTTTCCACTGGATTATTTCCATGGTACATTGTACTGTATATGCTCATTAAAAACACAAATGTATCTTAATATTGTACAGTGATCATTTGGAAAAACTTTTCTCACTTTAAGTATATAACAGTATGATAGTAAATGTTGAGTTATTTCCATACTTGTACCAATATTAAAACAAATATAATCACTTTGTTATAAAGCAGGGTATACAGTACAAGAGGTAGAGTTCCATAAAATAAAAATATATATACACAGCATTGGTATTGCTTTTACAACTAGGAATGCATAAAAGCATTAACACCAAGGCTGGTAAAAGGTTATCACTGCTGTTCATGGGGACTGACAGACCAAACAATTATATATATATACTTGGCCAAAATGAAAACATACTGTTGGTGTTAAAGAGAGTAATAGTATTGCTGGGATACAGTAACTATGAATATGCACATCAAACTCTTACATGCAGCTCTTCTAGCATGATAATACTGGTTATATTGTATTCACACTTCAATTTTATAAATGCTGAGTTACAAAGCTTGTTATGAAGCCACTACATACAAAATACATTACCATAAAAAAATCCCAGGTACTTTTTGAGTTTTTCTCTTGTCAGCATAATATGATATTTCTACACATACTACAGTTGGTTTCTGTATAGCTGACAGTAAACAGCTGATATCATTGGGTTACCTGTGATTGGTTAAGTAACAACACCATATGTGAAGGAGCCTCTTATTGCCTTTGATCTGAAGAAGCAGTAGCAAAATGTCAACAATAATGTCTCCTCATATGGTTTTGTTCATTAACCACTGTGTCAAATTAATGTATATTTCACTTCTACCTGTGATTGCCTGAAGGTCACCACTCAGGGTTATTAGTCAAACATCAACCTATCAGACAAAACCTATTGATATCAGCTGTATAAAAGTTCAATCAGCTAGATCAATAACAAACAGGGGCAGAATAACACACCTCCTTTCATATATCACTGTCCTGCACCATCCTTAACTTACTAGTACAGCTGCCTTACAGAAAAATTACTGTACACATGTATACTTATAATGAGTAATGCCATCCAGTTAAAATACAGTTACATTATATTCATTTAAGCCATTACAAGATGACTTATATAATCTTAAGAGACTACTAGAAAAGAATAATCATATTTTTTGACATTACTGTATTTTGTCCATACACAAAAACGTAGGCTATTGGTCTCAAAATATATCTACTGTACTTACAACACTTGAATGCATTGCTCAGTCATTTACATCAATTATAAAAAATCTGCAAAGACAAGCATATACATCTGCATCATTGGTTATCTAGAAAAAAAATAATTGTGCATGATATTCAGATAGTGTAAACCGAAATCTTGATGTCAGTATCTTTGAATACATCGGTGAGGATTTCCCGAACACGATCCCAGACCAAACCATCCAGACCACAACCAATCCGTGGCATGGCGATGGCGGTCACACTGTGTTGAAGGGCATGGGACTTCATGGCTTCTAGAGATGACCGTAGACTTAGATACGTTGGCTTGTGCCAGTACCGCTCCTGTCAAATATACATAGCAAAATATTTACCTTGCTCAATCTGATCTGTAAATGACATTAAACTCTATTGTTCACAGTATACTGTACTATACACAATTCACACCTATCCATCAACAACTTGTTATGAAAGTGAATGTTATTGGTACATTGGAGGCCAAGGATTCCTTCAAAATGTATCAATAAAAAAAAAAAGTCTGGATTCATTACAAGCCTCAATTTTACCATCAGCCTGTTCACATAAATTATTTCGCTGTTGTTTCTTAACTCACCTTCTCTAGACATCCATATCACTGAAGTCATCCATACTTTTCCTTTATATCCAAGTAGCTATACCTATTCCTTTAGTAATTATTTCTCAAATTTTTACTTTGTTCACCATCTAATGTTACTTCTCCCCACATCTTGTTTTATCATCTACAGCATCAGCTGATTTTCTTATTATATTGAACTGTCAATAACATACAATTTTAGTTTTTGAATGGAATGAAGTCCATCGAGTACAGAAAAAAAAAAGAGAAAATTACCATTAAATTATTAACTGCAGTGAACCAATGGACATAATACAAAACCCATACAGTACTCTCAGCTTCATCGTGCTAACTCGCAAAAATTATAAGGTGAATAATTCACTGATGACCAAAACTCTGAACTGAAATGAAAGTTGAAGTGTAGTAAAATTCTCAGTAAGTAATAATATACGGAACTTTACCATTCAAACTTATCTAATTTTAATCTTTATTTGCTTCTGTAGTTTATTGCACCAAGTGAAAAATGAGGATGATGATGATGTTTACCTTGGTAACTAAATAATAGATGTGTCTCTGGCCTCGTTTAAGGACGGCAACATCACCTGGTTTTTTGCCTTGTTCTGTTAGCTCTTGTACACCACCAAATTTTGCCTGAAAAGAATATTTTCATTATTGTCGTCATTGTTGTTGTCTTTAGGGACAATATACCTCTGATAACGTCTGCTTTGACCAAACAAAAAAGTTCTTTTCTCAAGAGATTATTGTACCAAAGGATTACCTTAATATAAACAAGAGTTAAAGTCTTTCCATCACATGTTCAAGAAACATTTTCTCCTTTACACGTACTGTACCGTAGCTGACAAATGAGCTAGAGTCAGAGTACAGTACTGTAATTTTTTGTGTAATTAATTCCTTCAGAATTCTCGTTTTGCATGTTGCATTTTCTTCCCTAGTTTCATCCACTGCTTGACACTGAAGTAAGTGGAAGATGAGCAGAGAATTCTTTATTTTTATCCTTTACTGAGCCAGTACAGTGTTATGACAGTTAACATCACCACAACTTAGCAGTGTTTGAACCAACACATTACCAGGAAGGAGTTTTAGTATTTTCTTACCTTAAAATGAGTTGCAATACCTTTCCCCATTCGAATATCTTGAGATATACAATGAGCAAGTGAGGTTCCATCTGGACAGGTGAAAAGATCTCCTCGTACATCAGTGATGGCAAATCCTTCACTGCGAACATGATTTCCCTTAGATTTCTTAACAAGTCCATTAGCGTCCTGCAATAGGATTAACTGTTAGTGATACACAATTCCAGCAATACTTGTACATCATTAACATTTAAAATTGTTCATACTAGCCAATTTGACCTACAAAGCTACATCAGCCATTTAAGAAAACATAACAGCTGATCCAAACCACAATACAGTCAAAATTATGTTGACCAAGAGCATGTAATATTATACTTTATAGTATTGGCACACATAAACTATAGTATGATACATGAATACTATAAACTATAGTATTACACTTGTATAGTTTATTATCCTCATTCAAGCACCAAAGGTGATACCAGAATGGTATTATACTGTAAATACACTTGTTACAAACTGTGTGAGAAAACATAACAGCTCGGATGATAGATCATCAGATCCGACATATATGTAAATTTTTTTATATATTTGACTATTATTTGTAGGCTATGTAAATACTTACAAAGTGTTCTGTAATTTCATCCCCCATTTTTCTTTTAGGAGCAATTACTGTTTTGTCCATGTCAACATCCACAAAACAACCTGAAATGATTTCAATAAACATTAATTTGTTTTCCTTCAGATATTATTTATTTCTAGAGTTTGTAACAAAATCATGGACTAAGCCTCTTGTGCCTTGGTACACATATAAGTTACAATACAGTACTGTACACTGCAACTACTTCAAAATTAAAAAATATATATACTCTATTTAGGGGTAAGTCAGAAAACATTAATCAAATTATTACCTCAACTCCTGCATACTTTTCTGGTCTGTTAATTTTCTTGCATAAAGTTGGGAGTTTATAACATTTAATTAACTCAACTTACCCCAAGAGGTTGCCCCAGTCTTAATCAAGGCCAAATTACAGAAAATAGGATGGTTTCGTTAGGTTAGAGCAAGTTAGGCTAAAATTTATTTCCTACAGGAATGAGCGGCTTGACTCTTTATCGATCTTGGTGTCAAATTGGTAACATCATAGCTTGTGGTAGTAATGATGGGTGTTTGATCCCAGGCCTGACCTTCGTGGCATCATAAAATTACACCATGCTTGTGTAATCTGCCGTGCTCACCCCATTGGGGGGAGATCCTGGAGGGAACGAGGCGTCAGAGCTATAGATAGATAGACTGTGTACTAAAGGTTGAGTGCATCTGAGAATGCATTTACAGTGGAAAACTGTTCTCAACTTCTTAGCCACCATTTTGCAGACTGTAATGCTTACTATGCATATCTACAAGATCAAACGTAAATATAATTGAATATACAGTATTACATTGTCAAATAATGGTTTATATCATGAGACAACACAGCTTCACACACACAAAAAAAGTGTAAATGAATCTAACTCCAATAATAATTGCCACAGTTCCCTTGCAATTAATTAGACACTAAAAACTGGTAACTATAGCTTATGGTGAGGAACTCTTTGATGGTAAACTGTAGCTCTACTGAATCCTCCAAGTTATGTCATGAAATAGATATTCTATATTAGTATTAAATTACATAGAGGTAATTTGTCTCTTGCGATAATTTAGAAGAATCGGTAGCCCTCAAATTTACCAAAAAGAGGTATTCAGTAGACACTAGATGACTAGAATCTGGCTTATCTTATTATTTAAATTAAAGTTTTCACAGCACAAAAGTAAAGTTTGTCGAGCACTAGGTTACAATAAAACACAGAGGGCAGTATGCAAGAACAATCCTGGTGTGGTACCAATACAATGACTTTATAACTTAGACAAATAGGCCTACAGAGCCATTGTACCGGTACCATGCCATCGTCAACACCATGAATGTTCTTGAATATGGCCCTGTGTACAGTCACATTCTATTCTTTACAGAAATTTTACTCCAATTTCCATAACTAGGGTTAACACAAAACGCACCTTATTTCCTCTGGTTAGAATCGACATGTATATCTAAACCTAGTTCCAAAAGGTTTGATAATGAACAAAGAGTTAACTTGACATCACGTACAATAACAGTATATAAATTATGTAAAACTTTAATACTATACTCGTCTAATACAATATTTTATCTAAACTCTAACCAATGTTATACACATTTTTAATCAAGAACAAACGAATTTTAATCAATTCTGAAAACTATTATACTTATTCATACTTACTTTATTTAAAAAGACTAGTTAACCTTAAGAAAAACTAATACATACGTTGTAAATTCAGGCGAAAAATGCTGAATTTATAACACGGCGAGACGTTTGTTTACATCCTTCAGCTGTAATGACTTTCGAGTATCAACAATATTATTATTACTTTAGTTGCAGGCATGAAATATTAGTAACTTAAAAGAAAAAAGATTAAATTACAAAATAAAAATAAGTTAACTTCGGGTAGGAGTATTTTAAAGTCTTTCAGTAAAATTCAATAAAAAATATAAGGTACACATATTTCACTTTATATAATATTACCTTTGCAATCCCGATGTCGTATACATAATTAACTAAATTAGTGACTTTTTAAGAACTTTTTTTCAGACAAGTCAAGATATTCAAGTGTAACATTTTCCAGGCAGGGATTTTGGTACACAGGTTTCGGTCTGCCAGGGTTTGACTTTGAAACTCTAGTTCGTGGATATGAGAATACCTCGAAGCAAAGATTAAGCCAATTAAGACATTCTATTGAGCTATCGTTACACTCAATAGATCAATAGCTTAGTAATGAAGCAGTAATTAAGGCAGGTGACATGCATTTAATTTGGTTTCTTAATGGCTGTATCGTTATTGATAATTTAAACTCAGTGGAACTGCAGCTGTTCTATAAATACTAATGCTTTATATTTAAAACTGTATTAATATAAATTGTGTACAAACACTCTGCTTGTCCTTGAAGACTAAAATGGGTGCATTAGTCGCCGCATCTCCCAACACCACGTATCTTAAATAAAAGATTAGCATTCCCTCTGCGTACCTCACACGGCCGTCATAACACCTCCGCGCGCAGCCTACCTCTGGGCCGCTGACCGAGATAAAAAGGGCCGCCAGGGGTGCTGATGGTGTAATGGTTAGCACACTCGCCCAGCACGTGAGAGGTCCTGGGTTCGATTCCCGGGTCAGTGGAATCGTTGGATAATTTTCCTAGCCCCCTATGTCCCTAGCTGTTCACCTAACTAACAGTAAGTAGGTACCCGGCTGTAAAAACAAGGATAGGCTTGTAGGCTGGGGAAAGATATGTTGATGTAACAAGACTGACTGCCTTAATGACCAACACCATGAGTCGATAGGCATAAAGCCCTAAATCTTCTTTTTAAAAGGGCCGGCAGCACCTCGCCCTGGATCACTCTCCTGCTACCTGCTCACCTGGACACACCTCTCATCTCCTGCCGCCGACCTCGCCTGCTCCAGCTACTCACAGAAGAATCCGGGAAGAGGCTATTGAGCCTGTGACTCCAGCTCTCGATATCTCAAACTATAGTCTATACCGCTCCCACCTGCTCCAAACGCCACGCTTCCTCCTACAGGTGCTCTATTCTACTCGGCCAGCACAACATTTGGACACAATAAAGAAACCACAGTATACAAACAATATATCCGATCAGTGATGGATTATGCAAGACCTGCCTGGCCCCAAACGTCACTGAGACTCATCTCAACACCCTTTACACCATTCAAAATAGAGCCCTAAAGATAATCACAGGCTGCACAGCTACCACACCTACAGACCACTTACACCATGAAACCAAAGTCCTCAAAATCAAGGATCATCTTGACATGAGAGGCACACAAACACTTGCTGCAGCCTCCACATACCCACTACACTACATGGCAAAACACCCACACATGCCAAGGAACATCAAAACAACACCCAGCACACGAAACCACACACAAATACTATCATCTCTCACACCCTGCCCACCCCAGACCAGTCTCTAGAAACATATCCATACTCAAATAACTCATCAGTCCATCCAAACACTCAAAAACAACACCCAGCTGCATGCACGACCTCCTGACATCCACCCATCTGAATCATCCCTTGAATTCCCTTCCCCGTGAGGACAGAAGAGACAGAGTCCACCTGGCCAGGCTGCGGTGCGGCCACCATCCGGCCCTTCTGACCAATCAGAAACTGGAAGGAGCCGTTGTAGATACCTGTCCGGGATGCAACACAGCACCCCATTCTATTAAACACATTATGGAAGACAGCAATGCACACAACCACACTCGCCAACAACACTACATACACTCTCTGAGGGCACTGTGGGAGAGCTCGCCTCAGCTCGGTTCAGGCCATGGCCTTAATTCCTCAGCTGGAGCTCGGGGCAGTTCGGCCAGACAGCTTGAGGAACTTCAACAACTCGGCCACGGCAGGCCCGACTCTCTTAAATTATACAAGGTGCTCGCCTACCTACAACTACTACCCTCGCCTCCCTTACTGATACTAAGTCCAGGTATAAGTGTACTTACCAGGAACCGACTGACTGTAGCTGCCTCGCTACATTCAGAAAAAATGTTGACTGTTTTAATGTGGGATAATATTTGTTGTTGTTGTAGTTTCTTGTTCTTGTGAATAAACCAGCAGTAGACTAGTCACCAAAGTCTTTCCTTCCTTATCTCTCTCTCCTTACAAAGAAATAATAGACTGAGAAGAAAAGAGAATTATTATGACTTACTCAAGAGAATCTGACTATTGAGAAAATCAAGGAAAGGAACAGTGACTGTAGCTACCTGGCATAATATTATTCTCTCCACCACAACAAGGCAGATAATAATACAGAACATGAGAACCGAGAATTATTGCACCAAGGCACACGGCATAGTTTTCAGTATATATTTGTGTGTTGGTGGAGGATATGTGGTTATAACAGGGCGCATTTTGTCTGTGCCACTATCTGGAGATGCAGGGTAAGTAGAAAAACTCCACATCCTATATAAGTAATGAGTAATAACTACTATTCACTATAAAAAAAGGTCATACTTTACATTGTATTATTCTTAATAAATCAACAGTAGCATACCAGAGTACACTATTACGAACTGTATAGAGTATGGACGCTCCATCGGCACCACCAGATCCAATAGGCATCAGTCTTCTACACCTCTTAAAAATTATTGGAGAACGTAGGAATCCTATAGATTGACCACAGGACGGAGGAATTTGAGCCATGTAACAGAAGCCAGTCAACCAACTTAAGTCATCTGCCACTACCATTCGTTATCTCCCAAATGAGCAATAATTAAATCAATTTATTTTTCTGCCCTTGATAACACGTATAGGTAGGCTACTGCAGTGGATGGGAAAATTCAATAACTTAATTGTTTTAATGCCCTTGATAACACGAACGTATTGTATAGTGAATGGAAAAATTCAATATTTTAGTTTTTATGCCCTTGAAAATACGAATACGATACTGTTTTTAGGCGAATTATTGTGGATGGGAAAAACTGTTGCTCGATTTTTCATGTATTCATTACTAGTTTTATATTTTTCACCACCCAACCCAAACTAAACCTAATTTAACCTTATCCAAAGCAGAAGGGAAACGGTTTAATTTTGAAGTGTGGTGTTATGCATATCTCAAAATTACATATATAAAAAAAAAGAAAAAAAAAAGAGGATATGTGGACGAATATTAATTTAATTACCGTCTCTAGTAGAGGAGAGGCTTAATGGCTTACACACGTTTCACAAGGAAGCACACCACCACACCTCATGTACAGTCATGGCACATAGACCTTGATCAGGGTATAAGGGCAAGTCTTGGCAAGGATTATGTGCCATGACTGTCCACAAACCAAGGTAGAGATAATTACATGAAACAATTTTGTCAACCTTTTTTGGATACTCCATTATTTCCCTTTTCTATATGTTGAAATATTTGTGTGCCAGTGCATTTTGACCATTTATGATCCCCCCTCCTCCCCCAAGTGACTGGATTGATGGGGAAAACAAGTAAATAACCAGAGAAAATTACCATCATCTTATACACAGGTGGCCAAAGGTATGACAATTGTACTGTTGGCAGCAACATTATTTTTCTCAGTTAATAATTTTACAAAGATAAAAAAAATATATATATATATATATATAAAAGAATTATATGTTTTGTCCCACTTTTACAATCTGTTAATTGTTATATAGACATTAATAACAAGAATAATAAAACATACGTGTAATAAAAACACATTGTGTACCGTTTTTTTTATTGACAAACAAAATACGCCCCCTCTGACAGTTTTTGTTTGTTTGTTTAGATGATTCCAATCTTGTTGGCAACATCCAGGGCGTCATAATCTGGTGCCAGTTTAACATAGGCCTTCTTGAGTCCATCAGGCCTGTGTAGTGTGTTAATCCTGGCAGCATCAATCTCATACAACTGAAAGAAAGAGTGAGAATTAGGGTCGATTCAACAGTCATACGTTGTGGTTTGTAAGCACGCTAACGAAAGAATGTTAGCTGTTTAAATGACTAATGGGTGAATTACTTAATGAATTTGGTGAGTAAACTATGCAGTGATCATCATTACCTAACTGTGATAGATTTTGTGAATGTGGATACTCAGCTTTTGGAAAATAATGAAGCCTTTCAAGTATGGTTGATTGGGAAGCTAACAAACAAATACCACTGTGGAATCGACCCTTAGTGTATGTGTGTGTGAATCCTGGCTGCATACATATCCATAGAAACAATACAAAGCCATCGTACTGATACCACACCATCGACAACACCACGGATATTCTTGCATACGATTGATTGATTAGTAGATGTCACTAGGCATCTGGCAGTGCAACAGCTAGGGTCATTTACCTCCTTGCATACGATGGATAGTTATCTGGGAGTAAGTGTTTGTTATTGTACTGTTTGTTTGTTTGTTTGTTTGTATGTGTGTAAACTAAACAAACCCTCATGATACACCACTGGGTTTATGGGCGTGTAAAATAAAAATAAAAGAGGGTTTCATTACTGTACACACATTCATAACAAACTAAAAAACAACAGTGCAAACAGTATAACAAACACAAGGAATTTACTGCACAAACAAATGCATTTTCCTGTACAAAAAGCAATGGATAACAGTGAGAAAAAAAATTACTGTAATTTTTTTTTATACATATACATAAAAAAAATTACCCATAACACCACCACCTATACAAAAAAGGGTTTTACTGTACAAAACATAACGAGGGATTCAGTGTAAAAGACAGGGATCTAAAAAAAAAAAATCTATATAAAAAAGGGGAGGGGGATTTATAGTAAATAAATAAATCAATATATGAAAACACGCGCATACTCTCTTGGCGGCTGCCGACACACGGTGACAGCTGCCCTGACACACACGCACTCTCTTGATGACTGCGATTACACACACAAACACACAAGTACCCTCCTGACGGCTGCCCTGACACACAAACACACGTGCTCTCTTGATGGCTGCCCTGATACCCACAAACACACACATGCCCTCTTGACGACTGCCCTGACATACATACACACAAATGTACCCTCTTGACGACTGCCCTGACATACATACACACACAAACATACATACCCTCTTCACGGCTGCCCTAACGTGGTACTTGTTGCTGCGTCGGTCAATGATGAAGACAAGTGTGTTGTTGTCCTCAATCTTCTTCATGGCCGACTCAGTGGTCAGCGGATACTGGATGGTCCTGAATGGATCCAACCTGAAGAAAAATTGTAAAATTATTACTCTACACACACAAACAACCATCTTCATTGCTGATACAGGGAATATTGGATGGTCTTGAACGGATTCAACCTTAAGAAAAATGTTGAATTTATAACTCTATACACACACACATCCAGCCTGAGAAAAATATTGAAAGTACTTGTTTATTCATTTCATCACATACACATTTCTATACACATATGAATTTTAAGGGAAGATTTTTTTGGTGGTGAATTGGAAGGCTACCGATTCCATGTAGGTGGTCTGTTTCCTGGCATAGTTTGGAGGAATCAAGGCACTCCAATGTACCAAAAGTATATAATATCCCCTTAATCATTTGTCATTTATTATCAATACTATTAATATTAATACTGTATTATTATTATTATTAAGGGGCTGATACACTTTTGGTACTTTCAGAGTGCCTTGATTTCTCCAAAGTATGACAAGTAACTGGACCAGAAAAAGATAAAATAAAATAAGTGTCCTCTTGCTTGTAATAGTTTGGAGGAATCAAGGCACTAAATATACAACACATTAACTTACTGGCTCTTGCGTGGTACAGATCGTCGTGGGTATTTGGGTCGTTTAGGCAGCCTCAGTGTTTTGGGACGACGGAACCTCACAGTGGTACGAATCTTTTTCACTCGGGTGCCGTGGGGTCCCTTAATAACCTGTACAAAGAAACACACACCATTAACCGTACATACATACATATACAAACACACACACATACATACATATACACACACACACACATACATACATATACACACACACATACATACGTACATATATACATACACTAACATACAATTAATCCAACAAACCTTGAGTGCAGTCTTCTTGGCCCTGTTGATAGCAGCTGTTTTCAGCTTGGTTCTAATGGCTAATGCCAGCTTTTGTCCTCTGAGCCTTCTTCCGTCTTTGTCACGCAGTTTGGACAGTTCCTTCACACCAAGCCTGGGAAGGCGAGACATACCACCTCTCTTCATCCTGGATGAAACAATTTTCTTCCTGGCAGCTGCAGCGGCAGCAGCAGCTGGGCTCAGCTTACCACCCTTGGCTCCGGTGGTGGTTGGTTTCTTGCCTGTTCGGGTTCTCTTCTCCAACAGTTGTTGCTTGCCCTTGGGTCCTTTGGTTCCCTTATCCAGTCGGGTGGGTTGCTTGCCCTTGGCACCAGCAGGTTTTTTACCCTTGGCACCTCCAGCAGCAGTAGGCTTCTTTTTACCAGGTTCTTGTTTACCCTTCCCTCCTGCTCCTGACCTTGTCTTTACTCCTCCAGCAGCACCAGCAGCAGGTTTTTTCTTCCTGCCATCGGTGGCCTTACCCTTGTTACCTTCATCAGGGGTCTTCTTGGCCTTTCCATCGGCCTTCCTCTTGGCTGCAGGTCCCTTGGCTTCACCTCCTGCAGGTCGCTTCACACCAGTAGTTGGTTTACCGGCACCAGCACCAGTCTTCTTGTCACCAACGGCACCACCTTTGCCTAATCAACACAAGAAATCCACATAAATAATCATATAATGAATGAAAATTCTTTTGAGTGTAAATGGGTGAACTATCAATTCCTCCAAACAATGCCACAAATCAGAACCCACATTACAGTAACATTAAGGTGATCTGTTTCCTGGCATAGTGTGCACGAATCACACACCTTCCAATTCACCAACAAAAGAATCTCCCCTAACTAAAGTATTCCATCCATATAAGATGATTAAATATATCACATATATCCTTTTTTAACATAGGATCTATAAATCATCACCACCACCACTAACACACACACAAGTAGTTCTACTACACCACCAGATTTCTTGACACATATACACACATTAGTAGCTTTACTATACCTCAAGATTTCTTACCACCACACACACACATACTAGCTGTTTTACTATAGCTCTTGATTTCTCGACACACACACACAACTTTATAATACCTGCAGGTTTCTTTGCAGCTCCCTTCTTGCCACCAGCAGTAGCAGCACCAGTCTTTGCTTTACCACCGGCTGCTGCTGCCTGCTTGTCTCCCGTTGACTTTGCATCAGCATTTTTACCACCAGTTGCTGACTTGGGCTTGGCTCCACCTGCTGCTGCCTTGGGCTTGGCTCCACCTGCTGGCTTATCACCAGCTGGCTTGGGCTTGGCTTTATCACCACCTGCTGCTTTGGGCTTGGCTCCACCTGTTGCTGCTTTGGCCTTGGCTCCATCGGCTGCTGGCTTGGGCTTGGGCTTATCACCTGCTGGTGTTTTAGGCTTGGCACCACCACTGGCTTTATCACCAGCAGCAGCTGGCTTGGGCTTGTCGCCACTGCCTTCCCCGGCAGGTTTATCCTCTGAAATAGTAAAAGTATATAAATATACACAATATCCAAAACACACATTATCTCCATCTTATAACACACACATTTTCGCCAATATAAAAAACACAACTAAGTTGTTTTGTAATGTACCAATGTTTCAGATTTTTTTTAAATCAAACTGTAGTTTTTACTTCTCTCATTGAATTACATCAGACATATTAAACAGTTGTGGTATGACAGGAATCTGGTTAACACAAAGCATAGGTAATAGTTTGGTTAAGAAAAGCAGCAGAACAAAAACTAAAAGGATAACAACCTGGAATACCAATTGCTTGTGTAATAAATGAAACAGGTAATGAATATATACATTTGTCAGAATAAAAACATTCTTCAGTTAGAAGACAAATTTAATCCTACTTACTATTGAAATAATCCAACCCTGTATAAATACTGTATTATATCCATTAATGCAAAATAACAATGGTGCAGTTATGATGAACTTTACACAATATCTTAGAAGTGATTAATATGTTTAGATAAAGTCTAAAATTAGGTTAATTTATGAATGTAATTATTTGATAGGGAAAAGTGTTCCATACTTTTTGTAAGTCTGACCAATAAACTTATTCTATCATACTGGTACGATGACTCCAAAGACAAAGGAAAGAACCATTGTACTGGTACCACACCATCGTATGAACCATCAATGTTTATGAATATGGCCCATTCATTCTCACGAAAGGTTAACAGTTTAGTATTCCCTGGATATAAGAGTAAATTTATCACATATATTCAATTTTTGAGAGGGTCAGTAAATGACTTAAATAATTTTAGTTATTCTGTACTGTACTAAATTTATCACATATACCGGAAATTTTTTACAAGTTGCCACAACGGGATTTCAATTTTTTTCATTATTACCAGTGTTTATATTTCACTATTACAAACAACTTTTCTATATACAATTTGCGGTAAATTTACAGAAGAACTGGGTTCACTATATTGTGTATTTTAGTATCAGTACCCACTATTTTGGACCATTCTAAAACACTTTTATTCTATGGTGTTTCTTTCGGAGATGCCCCGTTTTCGAGATATGCCCCGTTTTACAAACATAATTTGGAAATTAGTCTGACCTCACCTGACCTGACCTAACCTAACCTAGACAACATCAGACTACCGGGACCTAACCTGGGCAAACTTCCGGGACCTAACCTGGGCAAACTACCGGGATATAACCGGTGTAAACTATCATAAAGTGACTGGGGCAAATTCCCAGGACCTAGCCGGATGTGGTAACTGCGCGATCCTAGTCAAAAACCCAGTTATTCTGTAATAATACCCAATTTGCCTTTCAATTGAGTAGATCGATGAAACCCGCATATTCCTAGGCTCTCCACCTAATCCCTTCCAGATTTGCAAAACAGAAAACAGTCTCTCAAAATAAAACACCACAAAAATAAATTGGTCAATATTGAAAGAATTGCCGTTATTGCGTACGGTTTTTCTATCTCCATTACCCACTTATTTAGACCATTCTAAGACTATTTTCTTCCATGGCATTTCCTCCGCAATTGACCCATTTCCATATTCAAATGGGGCATTATGAAATTAGCCTTACCTTACCTAACCTAACCTAGGCCGCATCAGACTACCGGGTCCTAACCTGGGCAAACTACCGGGAAATAACCGTGGTAAAGTACAGAAAATGACCGGGCCAAAGTACTGGGACCTAGCCGGATCTGGCAACACTGCTAAAAAACGGTAATTCTTTCAATAAATACCGACAAACTATAGGGCCATCGTACCGCTACCACGCCATCGTATGCACCACCAGATGAGTAACCAATGTTCTTGAATATGGCCCAAAAACTCCCACACACACACACGTGTAATGTTAAGGGTCATATTCAAGAACATTCACGGTGTGTACGATGGTGTGGTACCGTACGACGACTCCATAGACAAACAACAGAGCCATCGTATGCACCACAATCGTTCTTGAATATGGCCCTAAGAACTCGAAAAATATATAGATAAAAAAAAAAAAAAAAACAGGTTTAACTTTACTATCGAATAATAATAATGTATAACTTTACTATCAGACACTATTACTAGTATAAATAATAATAATAATAATAATAATACCGGCACTACTACTACTAATAAATATGAGCTTGTGAGTTTAGCCAGAACACGTGTGGAGAAACTTTACCTGTTATTTTACATCATTAACACCATATAAACACCATATATATAGATACCATAGCCATCATAGCATCCCCAAAGCATTCATTGTAAGGTTAAATGTATCCTATAACGACGAGTATGATGATAATATAAAGAAAAATGGTGTTATATGTAAGGAAGACTCACTCTTAGGTGGCATCACAGTGTGTTGATACTCAGGAAAGACCAAGCACGTCTTCTCCACAAAACAAAATGGCCGCACGTAACAAAACACATTACCCTTGCGCATTTACCACTTGATCATTAAAAACGCCTTAAAAACAATCATTAAAAATATTATAATATTATATGGAATACTTTGTACGGAATTAATCATGGGAATGAATTGGAAAGTTTATTGTTGTAAAGGCATACATACATAATCAAAAGACACTAGCCTTGCGCACTTACCAAATATATTGGTCCCTCCTTTCACCATCTTCCTAATTCAAATTTGGAAAATAATATTATAAATAAAACTCATTTTCTATTTTCAATCATAAATCTTCACAGTGCCATAAGAACCACCTTTAATAAATACACACAACAATCTTTAATTGTTGGCTTATAATATGCATAATATATTAGATATATTATTAGTGCTTCATTATTTTCCAAAAGCTGAGTATCTGTAGTCACAAAATCTATCCAACAGTTAGATAATGATGATCACTGTATAGTTTACACACCAAATAAATTAAATAATTCACCCATAAGTCTAACATTCTTTAGTTTGCGTGCTTACAAACCAATACGTACCAACCAATGTGGAATCGACCCTCAGTGAAATGTATGTTTTCATCCACCCATAACCCATCATTCCCACGGCTCCCCCATGTTTGTATTAGGGTCTTTAGGGGTGAAAACAGCAGAGTTATATACTAATTTAAAGGTCGCATAGCGGGGTTTGCTGAGCTGATGCTACCGGAAGTGTTCCGGCGACCATGTTACCATGTCATGCCATTGGCATGTAATTATCTGTGCTTTTTGTGGTCAAAATCTAATTTGTTATTCTATACAATTGAGGTAATAAAATGGACTTCCCTTATTTTGATTTCCATCCTACAGCTGTCTGGACATAAAGACTCCTTATTAAGGGGGTAATTCACTTTTGCTACATTGGAGTGCCTTGATTCCTTCCAAGTAGGATATGCCAGGAAACAAGACCAGATGAACAAAAAATAGTGGTGTCTGTTGCTTGGAATAGTCTGGAGGAATCAGTTGCTCCAGACTTACCAACACCCTCAATATATAGTACAGTCAGCAAAAAAAGTACTGCGGAACTCCCCTATGGATAGTTAGTTAATTTCAATGTAATAGTGGTTACAATACTTTTTTTACCGACTGTACATTGAATAAATAATAATAATAATAATAATATTATCCAACATCACTTCATTTTACCCTCTGTCCCTCTTTGAAGACCACCAGGCACCAAATGTTTTCCCAGGCTTCTATTATTCATTATCATACAAAATAAGTGATTTACTGAGCCTGTGTTGAAAGGAAATATGTGCTAAATTTAATATTCTTATATCAAGGGAATACATAACTGAATGAAATACAAGAAAAGTTTGATAATTTCTTTATGTTCTTTCTATACAACTTTAACTTTGTAACAATCAGCATTTTTTCATTGGATAAATAATTATATTGACAAGAAAAATCAAGATATATTTTTTCATCCCTTGGTTTCCGTAGTTTTTCTCAGGCATAACATAACTATTGGGAGTTAGTGAAGATATATCAAAGTAAAACACACAGGCACTCAAGGAGTTATTAACTATCCTTTTCAAATATTAACTATCCTTTCCAAATATTAACTATCCTTTCCAAATAATAACTATCCATTCCAAATAATAACTATCCATTCCAAATATTAACTATTCTTTCCAAATAATAACTATCCTTTCCAAAATTAAGATAAAATACATTGTATAATACTGTACTTACAGTATAAGGTTTTGAATTGGCTGCATTAATTCTTTAATTCCACATTTCACCAAACTTTCTGGACACTGTGCTCTTCACAAGTGGAGGCAACTGTACATAAATACATTGTACTCATTGCTATACATAGCTAGACATACCTGGTAATTATCTGAAACATAATATTGGTTTTCAGAATATTCCAAGACTATAACCACTCATAACATGACACAATAACTGTCTCTTGATTTATAAACATAATGTGTACATTAGAGGTATACCTGTATAGTAATACATACAGTATATAAAATTTGGAAAAATTAACTATTACTGATACCGTATTTACATTTAAGGAAAATAAATATGTAATAAAAAATAAAGCACTTTTATCAGATAATAACAATATAACAAGACATTCTTAACATCATACTAATATGATGTGTGCAACTCTAAGATAAAGCTACTACAGTACTGTACTTTGGTTGAATATGAATCTTTGGACAGTATCATTAAACAATGTTAACCAATGTACAGTACTTGTCAGTGTATTGTTGTCTCCACTAGTAATAAACAAAGAGTCTGGTGGGTTTAGTGAAATGTGGCACCACTGTGTTTGTTTACACACCATCCTTATGGTGGATACTATAGCAGGAGTGAGTTCTCTACATTTATTTACTGTTTTTTTGTTATATATATATATACCAAGACCCGAGTCAGCTTCGGCTATGGCTGCGAAAGCAGGAAGGCCTCAGACAGCCGACTCAAACCCCCCACCCTCTGCTCACAGGGCTGGTAACCTCTGACAACAATGAGACATTTTTACAGTGTCCAGAGCAGGACTCGAACGATGGACCACAGAAACTGCAGGCGCACACTCTACCATTGTGCTAGCCAAAGGCTTTATTTACTGTTACTGCAAGTAAACAAATATAATGGTGCCACATATCACCAAACCCACCGGAGGCTGAGCTCATTATTAGTGGACATAACTCATACACAACACTCCATAAATGACTTGTACATCTGGTATTCATGCATAATAATACTGTTTATATATATATATATTAATCTTTACACTTGCTGCTATATAGTTCTGATATGAGCATCTTTTCTAGAAGCATTAGCCAGCCACTTCCCAGTACACAGAAGTTGGCAGACCAGGAACACACATCAAGAGAAAGCCATAGGAGCCATATGCAAGAATATCTAGTGTTGACGATGGTGTGGTATGAGTACGATGGCTCTGTTTTGTGTCTATTTAGTTGTCATTCCAATACCACACCATCTTCAACACTATAAAGGTTCTTGCATTCGGCTCATAGAATGATGCCTTGGTGGCGCTCTGTCAAATATTATATACCCTAAGAGTCAAAGAGGATGTACTGTACTGTACACTGCCACCATATAAGGTGGAAAATCTAAATCATCGTATCCAGAATATGGACCAATGTCATGTAATAAAATGGGGCAACTGGGACAACACTGAGGATAAATTAATCCTCATATTTGATCATTCATAAAACAACTGGAAATCACACATTGAAAATCTCAATCAAATAACAAGCCATTTATAACTGTGTTTCAAATTCTCGAGAGGTTTGACGGGCTTCGTTTGCCCTGAATACCCCATTTTATTATAAGAAAACAATAATATAGAGACTAGGCATACAATATGGGTCACTCATATTAACTCATCAATATCATTCCATAAAATTCCTGTGTGTATGTGTGTAGCACAGCCTCGGACACCATATATTATATAATAATGCAAAGTGAGATCCAAAGATAATTAGAAACTGATATTTTTAAGAGGGTAGTACAGTGTTGGTATCTCCAAACTATTCCAAGCAACAGGTCACCATAAATTTTGTTCTTCTGGTCCTGTTTAATGGCATACTTTGGAGGAAGCAAGGTGCTCTATTGTACCAAAAGTATACTATTCTGAAGCCAAACATGTGTACAGTAATGCCTTATTTTGCACTGTTCTTACAGGTGTGTATTGTACCGTTTATAATGAATGTGTACAGTAAACCCTCTTTTCGCAATACACACCCATAAATCCAGTGATGGATAATGAGGGTTTACTGTACACAGATTCATAGAAAGGGGTATAATAATACACACCTATAACAATAGTGCAAATCAAGGTTTTACTTTAATGAAACTGTGATAATAAATATTTTGGTTTAATGGAAAATAGAGAATGAGAGGCAATAACTTTCAATGGTATACAGGAAAGTTCAGGTATAAGGCCATTACACAAATCAAGACAATTGGTACATATGTGAAATGGATACTATGGGAGGTATTTTATATGAATAGAGCTTGCATAGGTGAAACCATGTACAATAATCCCTCATCATCCACTGTTGTTATAGATGTGTATTATATCAGTTACTATGAATCCGTGTATACAAGATCCAAGGAAGTAGTTCTTCAATGGATGTGAGAGGATGTCTACTCTCAAGCCTCAATACACAGACCTTTCCCAACATTCTTATCAATGTATACCATCATAAAATCAAAAGATGTACACACAACAAAAAAACTATGGTTACACCTCCTACGCGATACAAAATGACACCATGAATGAAGGTTTTTGATAACAGATGCGGCCGGAACATACATACGCAGGGATACCAATGTGAGAAGGCTGTTATAAAAAACGTGGTGTCATTTTGTATCGCCCAGGAGGTGTAACCATAGCTTTTTTGTTGTGTGTACAGTAAGTAGTTTTCCAATGGATGTGTGAGTCAGACTACCCTCAAGCCTCAATACCCAGGTCGTCTAACACAGCCTCAATGACAGAGAGTTTGGTACGTGCTTCCATGATGCCGGAGACTGTTTGGACGGCAGAGGAAATGTGGAAGCGAAGGTCGTCAATGATGGGAACAGAGTCGGTCTCCTGGCGGCCTCTCACTTCATCTGCGTCATCCAATACCAGGTCACGGAATTCTTGAGTCTCTACCACCTGAAAGAGGATAATATTATTACACCTATCACAACTGTAATATTAAGGGGGAAATTTTGTGTTGGTAAATCTGGAGCAACTGAATCCTCCAAACTATTCCAAGCAACAGAACACCATTATTTTTGCTCTTCTGGTTCTGTTTCCTGGCATACTTTGGTGGAATCAATGCACTCCAATGTAACAAAAGTGAATTACCCCTTTAATGACCATTTCACTATAGTAATCCTTCATTTTCCACTGTTATTATGGGTGTGTATTATACCGTTATCTAAAATCTGTGTACTGTATAGCATATCCATTTCACTCTGGCATATGTAACACTGAATGCACAGATAAAATGCACAATACAAAAAAAGTACTATTAATAATTACACATTGGATATGAGAGAGTAATAAATTGAAATCGTACCTGATCTAGATTTTTGGCCATGCAGGTAACACACTGATCTTCAAGCCTGGGGAGTTGGAAGAGTCGTGCAAGGCGTAGAATAGAGATGACATTGTCTGTGTGTAATCGAGAACCCAGGTACACTCCACACTGTCTCTTCAATCCCGATACTAACCACATGTCAGCTGCCACCATCACCTCTATGGCATTCTCTAAACTCACCTATATACAAAAAGAACAAACATTAAATCAGTAACACATGAAGGTACTATTATTATGTAAGGTTAGATTAGGTTAAGTTAAAACATTTTATTATGATCTCTAAGAAAATTTCAAGGATTATATTAAATAATCATCATATGTTAAACCTTTCATAATCCAGAAAACAAGAACAAAATGTTGTACAACTACTTAACTATTACTACAGTACTAGTTTTTGATACTACTACTATGTGTACTAGTCCTATATTAATTCATCAAACCCTGAGCCAGCATTTACATACAATATAAAAGCAAGAATGAAATATTATACTAGTACTTACTCACACTACTAGTTATGTTACTACTACTACTAATACATGAAGCCCTGAGCCAGTATATACATACAATGGTCTGGTTACAGTAGAGGTAATGTACAAGGACAGCAAACACCTGAGGGGACACATCATGGAGTGTAATGGTGGGGAGACTACTAGAGTCCTGCCATTGTGTCTCATGGAAGTGGTCCCTCAATAATGCCCGGAAGTATTCACTCCTCGTGCAGAAAAACATCTGTAATGATGATGATAATAATAATAATAGGCTAATCTGTGGTCATGGAAATTAATACTCAAGACATTTTATTAACATCCCAAAGTAGATTTCAAGTATTACATTAAATAATCACTATCTGTCATAATAATAATAATAATAATAATAATATTAATATTAGTCATGAAATCCTAACCTAACCTTATGACATAGGAAGGGGTGACCATCGATGACAAAGCAGACGTCAGCAAAGGGGGCGTGATCCTGTGTTGGACAGAAGGGCATCTCAGTGGGCCAGAAACGTAGGTGTGGGGGCAGAGTCGCCTGGGCCAGGTCCCTCAGGTCTGCCCCCACACCCTCTGACCCTCCCACCCAGCTGCCAACACCTGGGGAGCAGGATTCGTCGGGTTCCACCACCACTGTTGTTACTTTGACTAGACCTTGTTTACCCATCTCTGTAAGTGTTGTTGTTATTATTATTATTACTATTATTATTATTATTATTACTATTATTATTATTATTATTATTACTATTATTATTATTATTATTACTATTATTATTATTACTATTATTATTATTATTACTATTATTATTATTATTATTATTACTATTATTATTATTACTATTATTATTATTATTATTATTATTATTACTATTATTATTATTATTATTATTACTATTATTATTATTAAACATGGGCCTGTGTTAAATTGACAGTGCTAAATTTTCTCATCTTACATCGATGGCCTAGCTACTGTACTGTATTATTGTTTTCATAATATCAGGGAGAGACAGAAAGGGGAAGGTCCGAAGGAGTCCCTATAAAGGTTAAGATAAGCATGACATGGAGAGGCTGAACAAGATTAAGAGCAAGGGAAGGAAGGGGGAGGAGGGAAGGTGATAACTGATACGGTAGCAAAGGAGGAGGAGGAGGGAAAGGAAGGGAAGGAGTGGAGGAAGTTGATGAGGGAGGGGAGGGGAGGTGCGAGGAGGAAGAGGGATGGGAAGGAGGGGGAGAGGGATGGGAAAGAGAGATGGGTAGCGGTGGAGGAGGAGGAGAAAGGAGTAGAGGTGGAGGAGGAAGGGGTAGATGAGGAAGGGAAGGAGGAGGGGAGGGATGGGATGGGAAGGAGGAGGAGGAGGGGAGGGATGGGATGGGAAGGAGGAGGAAGGGATGGGAAGGAGGAGGAAGGGGGAGGGGAGGAATTGGAAGGGGTAGAGGTGGAGGAGGAAGGGGTAGAAGAGGGGGAGGGGAGGAACTGGAAGGGGTAGAGGTGGAGGAGGAAGGGGTGGAGGAGGAAGGGGGAGGGGAGGAACTGGAAGGGGTAGAGGTGGAGGAGGAAGGGGTACAGGAGGAGGGGGATGGGAAGGAGGGGGAGGAGGGGGGGGGGATGCAAAACTGGATAGGCTACACATACAGACTCTCATTCAGTTGATCAGCCAGTGTTTCTATCGCTTGTTTAGTTCCAACACACAATTATTAGCACTCGGGATTAATCATTTTACGGTCGTTATGCGGTTAATTTGGTTCAATTAAACGTACACTTTTCTTAAATCTCTAAAATAATACATAGCTAAATAAATAAATAAACAAATAAATAAATAAATAAAATAAATAAATAAATAGATAAACAAAGCAACGTCCGGCTTCTGCATAAAAAAAAAAAAAAAAAAAAAAAAAAAATAAATAAAAAAATAAATAAATAAACAAATAAATAAATAAATAGATAAACAAAGCAACGTCCGGCTTGTGCATGATTCCTCCAAATGATCCTACACAACAACAACAACAGCATTCCCCAGACGTGTATTGAATTATTTTTTTTTTTTTCCTGGGACTGTTTGGAGGAATCGGTAAACATCCAATATTAGGCCCTAAAGAGATTAATTATTATGGTACCGCATTAATTAAGTTCACCAACCACTACATACATACATACATACATTATCTTATACATACATACATACATACTCGCGTCATTGAAATCACCTAAATAAACGTCACTGTCACTGTAGCAAAGTCTATCGTTTACATTGGTGGAACTGTGTACAATTGTAAGTAATAATATTTCATGGTGTTGACGATGCTGTGATTAAAGTACGATGGATTTGTATTCGGTGTATGGAGACATCGTATACCTGTACCACCCCATCGTCAATACCACGGATATTCTTGCCTACGACACTATAAATTCGACGTGTTGTAATACTGCTGCAGGGGTCGGAGTGAAGTGAGGAGAGAAAAGACGAGAGGGAGGGTGCCTGCTACACCACGGTCCCTCCATTCACTACCCCACCACCACCAACCCAACTTTACCTAACTACACCACAGTCCTTCCTTTCACAACCCACACCAACCTAACTTTACCTAACTACACCACGGTCCCTCCCTTCACTACCCCACCACCACCACCAACCTAACCTTACCTTTAAACTACACCGCGGTCCCTACCTTCACTACCCACACCAACCTAACCTTACCTATAAACTACACCACGGTCCATCCCTTCACTACCCACCACCAACCTAACCTTACCTTTAAACTACACCACCGTCCCTCCCTTCACTACCCACATCAACCTAACCTTACCTATAAACTACACCACGGTCCCTCCCTTCACTACCCCACCACCACCAACCTAACCTTACCTATAAACTACACCACGGTCCCTCCCTTCACTACCCCACCACCACCAACCTAACTTTACCTAACTACACCACGGTCCCTCCCTTCACTACCCCACCACCACCAACCTAACTTTACCTAACTACACCACAGTCTCTCCCTTCACTACCCCACCACCACCACCAACCTAACCTTACCGTTAAACTACACCACGGTCCCTCCCTTCATTACCCACACCAACCTAACTTTACCTATAAACTACACCACGGTCTCTCCCTTCACTACCCCACCACCACCACCAACCTAACCTTACCTATAAACTACACCACGGTCCCTCCCTTCACTACCCAAACCACCACCAACCTAACCTTACCGTTAAACTACACCACGGTCCCTCCCTTCATTACCCACACCAACCTAACTTTACCTATAAACTACACCACGGTCTCTCCCTTCACTACCCCACCACCACCACCAACCTAACCTTACCTATAAACTACACCACGGTCCCTCCCTTCACTACCCAAACCACCACCAACCTAACCTTACCTATAAACTACACCACGGTCCCTCCCTTCACAACCCACACCAACCTAACTACACCACGGTCCCTCCCTTCACAACCCACACCAACCTAACTACACCACGGTCCCTCCCTTCACAACCCACACTATAATAACAATACCAACCTAAACCGCCTAAGGGTCCTAACCAAAACAGGGCACCCAACACAATAATGTCAGAAGTGAGTAGCAATACCAGCGTCGTCCACCTCAGAAAAAAAGTGACACAGAGGAAGGTGAGTCACTCTCCTCCTCGTCCTCACAGTTTTGCCGGCACGTTCAACCGAGACCAACAAGTTGAGGAGAGCAGCAGCACCCGTACTCGCTTGGTGTTCTGGCCCCACGCAGGACTGGCCAGACGTCGTAGCTCTTTGAATGAGTATGAGGTCCCTCGTCTCAGCTTATACGAAAACTCAACCACCTCCAATATTATACAAGACTCTAGTCAGCTGTTCAAGTTTCTTCGCTCCTCCTCGCCTTCACCAAGTGGTTAGTATCATATGACATCCATCTTATATTTACACTTTTATATCTACATTCTTATAATAATTTACTCTTATATTTCCACTTTTCCCTCGCTCTTCCTCGCCCTCATCAAAAGGTTTGTACCACGTGCCATCCATCTTATAAATATACAGTCAATTCGTCCCTTGACCCTTATTATTATTATTATTATACACTTTCATGACAACATCATAACACACCTTCATAACCACATCACAACACACTCTCATAACCACATCACAACACACCCTCATGACCAAAGCACAACACACTCTCATAACCACATCACAACACACCCTCATGACCACATCACAACACACCCTCATGACCACAGTACAACACACCCTCATAACCACATAAAAAACACACCCTCATAGACACTATTTTTTATCTTTATTTCTATTAATCCATGAACAACATCGTGTATAATTATGACACTTAAAATTCACTTCGACTTACGACAGACATTATATATTTTTAGAAGATTCACCCCGAGGTTCATGAGTTAACGGTTTGGCCTGTGTAGCTTTCCTAATGTGTGTGTGTGTGTGTGTAAGACAGTGAATGAGGAGTTAAGAGTGCCTGTGGCAGCACTTGTGAGGTTGCCTTTGTTGTCTGACTACTACTACCACCACCACCATGACGACTAAACACAACGACCACCGTCACTACCACACAATACCACGACCACTACCAGTATGACAACCAATACCGCTAAAACCACCACCACTATTACTACCGTACCACACACAGCAATACAACTACTACAACGACCATCACTACCACCACAACACACCCGTTACCACAATAAACACATGCAATATCACACAGCATCTATCTCCCTTCTGCCTCATTCATCTCCTTGCATCTCCCTCCTTCTCTCTCGTGCTACAGGGTCTTCCAGGCCTAGCGAGCTCTTCAATCTTCCTCCACAGTTCTCTCTCAAGCTTAAGGGGAAAATTTTGTGTTGGTGGTAAATCTGGAGCAACTGAATCCTCCAAACTATTCCAAGCAACATAACACCATTATTTTTGTTCATATGGTCCTGTTTCTTGGCATACTTTGGAGGAATTAAGGCACTACAATGTAACAAAAAAGAATTACCACCTTAAGGGGATAGAGCAGTGTTGGTGGTAAATCTGGAGTAACTCATTCCTCCAAACTATTGCAAGTAACAACATGCTACCATATTTTCTATTCATGTGGTCCAGTTTCCGGACAGACTTTGGAGGAATCTAAACGCTCTAATGTACCAAAAGTGTATTACTTCCCTCCTTAAGAAACCCAGGAGCTCAACCAATCGATACTGACTGGTAGTAGAAGCTATCAGTCAGTCAGTCAGTCAGTACCGTACGCCAGTCAGAGCAAGAACTGGGCCCGTATTTATCAGAGTAAAGTTCACTCATAAGCAAAAAGTAAATTAGTAAGCGATCATTCATTCATTACAAAGACTCTACAGAACCCAGCACTTCTCTAAAACCATAACATATATACTGTAGACTCGTACTATACTTCAAGAGGAGGAAATTCGTTCACTGCTTCGAAATGTGCCTGAAACACTTTGGTGGCGAGGTCAGTAAAGGAAGGATACGAACAACACGTGGGAATTCTGATGAGAGTTTTACCGTCCCTCTGCTGACCTCTACGACGACTGGCAACCTCGTATTCAAAGTCCTGTGGCATCGGTTTAAGGGACCCTGTGATGTTATACGAGTCCTTCAAATATTTGCCACGAAACACATACACACCTATATGGAAGGAGCTTGTTTTTTTTTTTGTGGCATGGTCAGTAGGAATCAGAAGCCTCCAGTTTCCATACACGATCAATAACGAAGGAGCTTGTTTCATAGCATTGTCAGGAGGAATCAGAAGCCTCCAACAAGTCTCACACACGATCACAGGGTCCTTAATTAATGCCCCTGTGATCGTGGATGAGACCTGGTGGCTTCTGATTCCACCCTATTATGCCATGAAACAAGCTCCTCTGATACGGGTGGTTGTTTCGTGGCTATGTTTGAATGACTCGCTAACCTCCAATTTTCCGACTAGGCTACATCATTTGGGCCCTTAATCCTTCCTTCACATTAGGCTATCACTCGTGACTCCCTGTTAAGTGTGGGACCTCGGAAAATTAACTGAAACTGTATGAAGGAGTGTGTTGTGTGAAGGAGGGTGTTGCATATTCGACTACGAGTGTATAATCCTATATATACTAGGCTATCTAATCCCATTGACACACGAATACAAAAGGAAAGATGAAAAAAATTAATGGATATGAAAATTTAGTGTTTGCATTACTATACGTGGCCTTTTGAGCATGGAGGACCTCGGTGGTGAAAGACTGAAACTGCATTATTGAATATTTGACCACGAGTATAATCCTATGTACAGTCGGCGGCAAAAGTTCCCTCGCCTCACTCATCGCTTCTTGGAGTTTAACATAAGGGGTAATAATAATAATCTAACAAACACATTCACCATTCAGAATTACAACATCCAGGGTAAAAATGATTATACTTATATGTATTTTCATATTTCTGGTCCATGAAGCTTATATTTCCATACTGTACTTGATGATTTGGCAGAAGTGGCGACAGGACTTTTGCCGCCGGCTGCACACACACACACACACACACACACACACACAAAATAATAGGTTCAAATCTCGTGTGAAACATTTCGATTTCTCAGACAATGGTACAAAAAAAAAAAAAAAAAAAATAGCTTGTTTAAGAGGATAGTATACTTTTGGTACAATGGAGTGCCTTGATTCCTCCAAACTATGCCAGGAAACAGGACCAGCAGATGTACATACAAATAGAATGGTGTCCTGTTGCTTGGAATAGTTTGGAGGATTAATTTGCTCCAGATTTATTTACCCCCAGTGTACTACCCCCTTACTTAATCCCGAGGCATCATGGGTTGTACCGATCATTTACAGAATCATCGGACCACTCCTGATCGATAGTTTATTTTTTATTTTTCATCGTGTGTACTATCCTCTTGTCACTCATCTAAGTCTCCATTACTGTGCGTGTCTGAGTGAACGTGAGGGAGCCTAGCCTAGTGTGTGTGTTTGAGAGAGTGCAGGAGGCATCTCTTTGTTATTGTGTGAGGGAGACAGTGAGGAGAGAGACAGTGAAAAAGATAGTGAATAGAGAGACATTGAAAAAGACAGTGAGGAGAGAGTGAAAAAGACAGTGAGGAGAGGGTGAGAAAGACACTGAGGAGAGGCAGTGAGAAAGACAGTGAGGAGAGTGAGAAAAAGACAGTGAGGAGAGACAGTGAAAAAGACAGTGAGGAGAGTGAGAAAAGACAGTAAGGAGAGACAGTGATAAAGACATTGAAAAGAGAGACAATGAGATAAGACAGTAAGGATAGACAGCTAGAAGAGACAGTGACGAGGGAGACAGTGAGGAGAGAGACAGTGGTGGTACAGAAACTGATACTTGTATATATATATATATATACTGTATATATATATTATTATTTTTGTGTGTTTGGAGGATGGTGAACTGGCCGCCAAGATGTTAATACCCAACACCAGAGATGGCGATATTTCTCACAGGGACGAAGAAGGTTAGTATAAGTAAGAACTAAGGAGGATAGGTAGTGCAGTGTTGGTGGTAAATCTGTACAAAACAAATAATATTATATAAAAGCATCTCTATTACATAACAGTAATTCTATAGAGGGTAACACTCACAGGTACAGTCGGCAAAAAAAGTATTGGAATCCTTTTATGGATATTTATACTTAATTTCAATGTACCAATACTGTTTTTTGCCGATTGCACAGTACAGAACAAAAAATATTACATAAAATCACTAGACTATAGAGAAGGTAACACTCACGTAAGACTTGTGCCTTCCTCTCAGCATCTTCCAGCATTAGTCTGAAGTTGGGCAGCTTGCAGTTGACTCCGATTCGTATACAGCACTCCACCAGCTCCACCGGACACTCAAAGCGACCCGTGTACATATACTTCATCACAGCTCGGAATGCGTCTGGTGTGACCTGTTTACACACACACACACACAAAAGGAAAGATGAAAATTAATTATATGAAAATTTTATATTGTATTTATAAAAATATGCGGCCATCTACATCTCTGCAGATATTACTTTTAATGGAGTAACATTATACAATCTACGACTCACCATGTCTTTATTGATAATGACTTTATCTCTGGAATGCCATCGTTTCTGTAACATGTCTCTGAAGTATTCTGAGCGAGCAGTTAATAGACACCGGTGTAGTGGTACTGCTTCTCCCTGCACCACAAAGGTTATATCGCTGTATTCTCCACTCTCAAACAATCTGATGGAATATACAGTAGATGTACTGTACACCATGTGCTAAAAGGATAATGCAAAATTTATTCATCTTGTATCAAAGGCCTATTTTATAAAGATTATCATTATCTTCTATAAACACAAAAACATCAGTTGCATTTGTTTACATAAATTGCAGGCAATATACTATAATTTCTTGTTTTCCACTGCTGTTATGGACGTGTATTGCAATATTTGTAATGGATCTGTGTACAGTAACCCTCTTTGTAAATTACACATCCATATACCCAGTGGGTAATAAGGATTTACTGTACACAGATTGATAGAAGATGGTATACTACACAACTATAACAACAGTGGAAAACCAGATTACTTTAGTGTATTGAAAACTTGTACAATTTTAACGAATATGAATCTGTAAAAGTATATTATAAAATAAATCACGTGGCACATGACCAACTCTGTCCATGTGAGGATTAATAAACTGTGACTCATTATTTCTTTTTATCCTTGTTCAGTATGCATGTGTCACAAGCCATGCATATAGTATTCTGTTACCCAAAAAGTCTGCTTGCTATGGCTTCTGGGTTACAACACTGGCTTCTTTGCATTGCTTGACTGTCTCACCAAGGTTTATGCATACATGGGTGATTTTTTCATCTCACAACTCTACTTATTGGGAACAATATTTTTAGAGTTGTATATGATAAGCTGATTTATAACCTCCAACATTTGGGTGTGTGGGAGTGAGTTTTGGAGTTAACCAATTGTGTATAGGACAGAGATACAGACCTGACTTATATTGGTACTACTTCATCTTAACACATTTGTCTTTCTTGCAGGTTCACCGCTGCTCAAAACGCGACAACACTCAAACACCCAGAGTCAGGAGTTTGATCACTCTCAAGAAGGTAAGAAAACATATACAGTATACAGTAATGCCTTGTTTTGCACTATTGTTATGGGTGTACGTACATTATACTGGTTTCTATGAATGCATGTATGTACAGTATACTCACATTATCCACTGTGTTTATGTTTGTGTATTGTACAAAGAAGGTTTACTGTTTATGAAGATGTGTCCAAAGCCACTGACTCACCTTCTTAAAAATTCGTCATAAGCATCCCTCCTTATTGTATGCGTGGTGACAAGATTGTGTTGGGTGAGTGTTCGTCGTATGTCATCAGTCAGAGCGCCATAGAGGCAGCGCTCACCATCGAATGTGTTGGCCTCACATCTTGCACCCACACCAATCAGATATTCCACCACGGGAAGGTGACCACACAGGCATGCATAGTACCTGCCAAGATGAAATGTACGGTAATATAAAGAGATAGAAAGAGTATACAATAATTCCTCGTTTTCCACTGGTGTTATGGTTAGGTATGATATAGCTTGTTATGAGTCTGTGTACTGTAACCCTCTTTATACATTACAAACCCATAAACCCAATGGATAATGAGGGTTTACACTATACGGATTCATGGAAGACAGCAGAATATACACCCATAACAACAGTGGAAAATGAGGGATAATTCATTATACAGTACTTGATAATTCACAAGATACTGGTACCACATTACTAAGCCTGATACCTCAAGAAGCAATACCAGAAAATCATCAGTAAATGCTCCTCCAAAAACATTACCTACATTGACCATCACAGCAATAATTACATTACTATAAATATCTGTAGAATATGTTGCAAAGGATCGGATATACTGTAAGAACATCCATGGTGTTGATGATGGTGTGATATCGGTACAATGACTACATAGACACATTGGTACCACGCCATCATCAACACCAAGGATATCCTAGCATACGGGTCAAAGACTTACAGTGGAGTGCTGTCCCAAATATCTCGTATATTTACATCAACATCTCGTTGTTCTACCAGTACTCTGCGGGGAAGAGAATTATATTTTAAGCATCCATATGTATTACTCTTTATTGGAAGTCGTGACGTGTGTGTGTGTGTGTGTGGGTAACAGTTGACCTGGGCCATTGTAACAGGCTTGATGACGCCCATGTCCAGTGTCGGAACATAAAAAAAGAAAAAAAAAGAAAGAAAGAAGAAAAAAATCAAGACCAAAATTATAAGTGACCTCAGCATATTGGGGCCATATTCAAAAACATTTGTGGTGCATTCGATGGCTCCATAGACAAACAACAGAGCCGTCGTACAGTACCACATCATTGTATACACCATGGATGTCCTTGAATACGGTCCTTCAAGTCTCGGTAAATTTTCTGAGTTAAACATGTGAGATTATCAGACAAAACATAGTTTTTCCTATTGTTTTTCATGTGATTCGTTGTATTTTAACATCCATTTATTGTGCAAATATCCTGTTTTGGCCATACCCCATCACCCAGCTTTTGGCAAAAGTTGGCTCAGGTTTTCCAATTTTTGGCGAGCACAAATAGTATAAGAGTGTTTTAGAATTAAGCAGACCTAACCTAACCTAATCTGGACCATGGCAAACTACCGGGATTTGCGCAAGGTAAGACCAATATCAAACTTACAGAAATTTGACCATAAGAACGTTTATCACAGTGAATATTAGATATCTCGCACATATGTAATTCAGAAATAATTCCGGTCTCTGTATTCCTGATATATTAACAGTAACATATATGACATGACCTCATAATAAGTTTGTTATCAATATAAAACATAATCTACACAACAAAATGATGGTGCTTGTCCTTGGCAGCCTAGATATAATAAATTAAAACTTGAACTTTATAATGAAAAAATACCCGAGTCGCAATTTTCCCCATCTTAAACTATCTTACCTTACTTCCTCTAT
The DNA here is from genome assembly GCA_033782935.1 of Petrolisthes cinctipes. Lineage (NCBI taxonomy): Eukaryota > Metazoa > Arthropoda > Malacostraca > Decapoda > Porcellanidae > Petrolisthes > Petrolisthes cinctipes. The sequence continues at coordinate 113,705 of JAWQEG010004522.1, read as the reverse complement.
ATTTCCTTTCTTGCAATGTCGAAATAGTTCCAAGGCATCTTTACTGATTGGATGTGACATGTCTTACAATATATACACAGCTTTACAACAGAAACCATGAAGAAATTGCGTCTGAGTGAAGGGTTTGGCAAGGATCCCGAACCAATTATTGTTTACACCATCAGCTGTCTGCGTTCGAGTGTGAAAAAAAAAAATATATATATACATAAATATATATTCCTTTAAAGATATAATCATTACATTCTATAATTAATGGAATTTATCAGTTACACTATTACTGTTTTACCTGCAAGACATTGAAAAGATCTGTCAAAAAAAATAATACCAAATAGTCCCAGGCAACAAACACAAATGCAAAGATATAAAAACACTGCAAGATTCAAATGTTCAAAATTATTCCATTATTTTCTGTTCTTCCTTCAAAAATAGTTGTAATCTACTATACCTATTGCGTTAGCACAAGAGTTATATGCAAAGAAATGTATTAAACGTATTAAAAAAAAAGTTATATATATTATCAGTAGCCGAGCGAATTAATTAGGGACCCTGTGATGTAGTCAGAAAATTTTGAGATAAATGAGAGAGGGTAGGAAGGGTAGAAGTGAGGGAAAGTGAGGGTAGGAGGGGTAGAGGTGAGGGTAGGAAGGGTAGAAGTGAGGGTAAGTGAGGGTAGGAAGGGTAGAGGTGAGGGAAAGTGAGCGTAGGAAGGGTAGAAGTGAGGGAAAGTGAGCGTAGTAAGGGTAGAAGTGAGGGAAAGTGAGGGTAGGAAGGGTAGAGGTGAGGGAAAGTGAGGGTAGGAGGGGTAGAGGTCAGGGAGAGAGAGAGGGGGGGTAGGATGGAGGTAGGTAAAAGTTAAAATTAAAGAGAAGGGTAAAAGTGTAGTGGTAATGATGATATTAGAGATGGTGAGGGAAGATGATGTTAACGATGCATTAATGAGTCACATTATCAAGAGTGGATAGTTGGGTGTCCCTGGTTCTGAAATTAAAAATGAGGGACAGAGTATATACGTGGTGGTGACAGACAGACCTTAGATAGGAACATAGGAGCCAGGCTGTAAGTTTATCGGCCTGGCATAGGAGACTTTAGGAGTACGTACTGATCGAGTGAGTGACTGGTTATAAAATAGTATATCAGTGATGGTAGAGGGAGGGAGAGAGGTGGGTATACATCATGGGGGAGACAAGAGGAGGCTGGGGGAGGGGGTTATGTCTTTAGTTGGTGAGTGGTGAGTCAGTGGTGGTGCCCAGCTGACTATAGTGAGTGGTGTGGGTTGTATCTCGTCCACACACACACACACACGTACTTTCGGGTTGGTTGGTCACTGCATGGATCTAGAGAAACTGGACAACATTTCAACACGGACAAAATAATTAAACGCTACTATTTTTTTGCCCTCGCTTCTATAATATTATGTGGTCAATCAGAAGTGCAGTCAATCTTCGATATACGTAATTCTCGCAGTGGATTATTATTATTATTATTATTATTATTATTATACTTCAGTCTATAATTAAACAAAGGCGTCGTCCGTCCTTCGATACGTTAATTGTCATAGTGAATTTTTATTATTATTATTATCATTATTATTATTATTATCATTATTATACTTCAGTCATTAATTAAACGGAGCCGTCGTCCGTTCTTCGATACGAGCTCACAGTGGATTATATATTTTTTCCTATGGTAAATCAGAGGAATCATCCGTCCCTCAGTGGATTGGAGAACACCCACAAAACGGAAGGGAACAAACCGAGGATGAAGGACGAAGGAAATAGCTAGATGCATATAATAGTGCCTGTGTGATGATGATCGATTCTAATGTGTCCGTGATAATACAGTATATATATCGACAGTGTTTGATGACTGACAGTATAGTATATAATAATAATACAGTATATATATCGATAGTGTTTGATGACTGACAGTATAGTATATAATAATAATACAGTATATATATCGATAGTGTTTGATGACTGACAGTATAGTATATAATAATAATACAGTATATATATCGATAGTGTTTGATGACTGACAGTATAGTATATAATAATAATACAGTATATATATCGATAGTATTTGATGACTGACAGTATAGTATATAATAATAATAATAATAATAGTGTATGGTGACAGTGTTGTGTGGTGAAAGACAGTGTACGTTGTGTTCATCTGAAATAATTATGACGAAATTCATAAAATCCTCTGACAAGATATTACGTACAGTAGGTTAGGCTATGCGTTTTTCCAGGAAATTTTCTAACCTATGGAAATTTCTCTAACATTATGGTTCTAGAGAAAGCCTAGCTACTCCCAAAGTCCCAAAGTGTTAAAAAATAATACAGCTTATATAGGTTTACTCTGTCAACAAGTCACGTTAATTTTGGATGATATTTGTGAAGATAGTGCAAAGTTGCGCCTGTCAGTGTTTTAATATTATTCTCTATATATTATAAGTGTTTTAATATTATTCTCTATATATTATAAGTGTTTTAATATTATTCTCTATATATTACAAGTGTTTTAATATTATTCTCTATATATTATAAGTGTTTTAATATTATTCTTTATATATTATAGGCTATTTCTTGCTACACAATATAATTACTGTTATCCCTCGTTATGCACTGTTGTTATGGGCGTGTATGATACTGCCTTCTGTAAATCCATGTACACTCGCGGTCAGAAGTTATGTCCCGATCCCCTGGCAAGATGAATCGCAAACAGCCTAGCATTGAAGGTTCGAACACAACTTCTGACCGCGAGTGTACAGTAAACACTCCTCCACCACCACCACAGTGTTTATGTGTGTGTAATGTACAGCCAAAATCAAATATCCACCAACACTTGCTTTCCTTCCATGGTAGTAAATATCTTGGTAATAAAGAACAACACATGTATGATTTTGCAGCACCTCATAATGATAATAATGATATCCACTGACACTTTCCTTCCATGGTAGTAAATATCTTGGTAATAAAGAACAACACATGTATGATTTTGCAGCACCTCATAATGATAATAATGATATCCACTGACACTTTCCTTCCATCGTAGTAAATATCTTGGTAATAAAGAACAACACGTGTATGATTTTGCAGCACCTCATAATAATCATAATAATAATAATATCCACCGACACTTTCCTTCCATGGTAGTAAATATCTTGGTAATAAACAACAACACGTGTATAATTTTGCAGCACAACATAATAATAATAATGATATCCACCAACACTTTCCTTCCATGGTAGTAAATATCTTGGTAATAAAGAACAACACATGTATGATTTTGCAGCACCTCATAATAATAATAATGATATCCACCGACACTTTCCATCCATCGTAGTAAATATCTTGGTAATAAAGTACAACACGTGTATAATTTTGCAGGACAACATAATAATAATTGAGGGGGTTGAGTTGACGTAAGGTGTTGGTTGTTGTATGATTATATTTTTATATGATACTGATTTATTTGCACGATGGAAGGAAAGTGTCGGTGGTTATTTGATTGTGGCTGTACAAAGAGAGTTTAATTACTGTACACAGATTCATTACAAACAGTACAGTACACACCTATAACACTAACTCTGCAAAACAAGGCATTACTGTAATAATTATCGTGGAAGTACAGTGTTGGTAAATCTGGAGCAAATGATTCCTCCAAACTATTCCAAGCAACAAAACACCATTATATTTGTTCATTTGGTCCTGTTTCGTGGCATACTTTGGAGGAATCTGGAGCAACCGATTCCTCCAAACTATTCCAAGCAACAAAACACCATTATTTGTGTTCATTTGGTCCTGTTTCCTGGCATACTTTGGAGGAATCAGGGCACTCCAATGTAACAAAAGTGAATTACCACCTTATAATTAATCCCCTGAAGCTGTCTGCAACATATAAAAAATAATATTATATAAATATATGATAATTCCTGGGGCAACATATACATAATTATATATTATTTAATAAGCCGAATATTATTATTATTATTATTATTATTATTATTATTATTATTATTATTATTACTATTATTATTATTATTATTATTATTTTTATTATTATTATTATTATTATTATTATTATTATTATTATTATTACTATTATTATTATTATTATTATTATTATTATTATTATTATTATTATTATCATTATTATTATTATTATTATTATTATTATTATTATTATTATTACTATTATTATTATTATTATTATTATTACTATTATTATTATTATTATTATTATTATTATTATTATTATTATTATTATTATTATCATTATTATTCACATTTCTGCAACTCATGTTATTAATGCCATGAAGAAATCTCAAAGCTTAAAGCATTTGTGTGTGTGTATGTGTGTGTGTGTGTGTGTGTGTGTGTTTGGTAACGCATGCGCAGATGAGATGAGAGGAGATTTGCCTAGAGACTCAAGCTAGTATTTTTTTTTTTTTTTTTTTTTTTTTTTTTTTTTTTTGCCTGGCGAAAATGAACCGATTCCCTCATTAAATTTCTTGGTATTTTCGAATGCAAATTAAGCTTATAACAAATAATTTTTAAACGACGAAGTATTTATCTGCAACTTATAAACTTATAAACTTATAAACACGTGTATTTAAGGTTATATTAGTAAGGAAATTGATACGTTTTCTCTAAGATATAACACACACACATACACACACACACACAACATCTCATCCTACCCTATGCTACACACACACAAAAACACACACACAACAACAACAACTCATCCTACCCTGTGCTACACACACACAAACACACAACATCTCATCCTACCCTATGCTAGACACACACAAACACAAACACACACACAAAACGTCCCATCCTACCCTATGCTACACACACACACACACACACACACACACACACAAACACACACACACACAACGTCCCATCCTACCCTATGCTACACACACACACACACACACAAACACACACACAACATCTCATCCTACGCTATGCTACACACACACACACACAAACACACACACACACACACAACATCTCATCCTACCCTACACACACATAAACACAAACACACACACACACATCCTCGGCTTGTTGGTTGCATGGTAGGTCGTGTTAGGTCACTGCTTCAGGGTATTAGCTCGGTGGAGGGAGGGACAGCAGGGGTACATGGAGGTTTGGTACATTTACAGGCAGACACTTGATACTGACTCACTCTAAACTTCCCCTTTTATCAAGCATATAAATAATAGAATAGGACGTGTTGTTTGTTGCCTCTACACACACGTTTCATCCTATATCTTATCTTGTACACACACACACACACACACACACACACACACACAACGTCTCATTCTATCTTATACACACACATACAGTACACAACGTCTCATCCTACCCTACACACACACACACACACATACACACACAACATCTCATGCTACCCTATAATGATACACACACACACACACACACACACACAACGTCTCATTATACCCTATGCTACACACACACACAACATCTCATCCTACCCTATAATGATACACACACACACACACACACACACACAACGTCTCATCCTACCTCCGTACCTTGCCCTGCACTACACACACACACACACACAGACACAGACACACGTGGTGGTGGTGTTGGTGGTGGTGGAGTGGGAGGGAGTAAAGCAGAATATAACCTTTTATGATGGATTCAGTCACGTTCGCCATTTTCATTTTTTCGCTTGAGAGAGAGAGAGAGAGAGAGAGAGAGAGAGAGAGAGAGAGAGAGAGAGAGAGAGAGAGAGAGAGAGAGAGAGAGAGTGAGGTTCACTATTTTCTTTTTCTTAGAGAGAGAGAGAGAGAGAGAGAGAGAGAGAGAGAGAGAGGAGCGAGAGAGAGAGAGAGAGGAGAGAGAGAGAGAGAGAGAGAGAGAGAGAGAGACGTTCACTTTTTTCTTTTTCTTAGAGAGAGAGAGAGAGAGAGAGAGAGAGAGAGAGAGAGAGAGGAGAGAGAGAGAGAGAGATTTTCCTGTTCTCTTTACTATAGTTTGGAGGAAGCAGAAAACTTACAAAGATGATAATAATAATAAAGGAATTAACAGTGTGTTGGAGGACAGTGATTCCTCCAAACCGTACCAAAGCAAACACCTATTAACACAATGGTTGACGTGTGTGTGTGTGTGTGTGTGTGTGTGTGTAAATGGGGGGAATATGGAGGTGTGTGTGTGTGTGTGTGTGTGTGTGTAAAAGGATGCATATAGAAGTGTGTGTGTGTGTGTGTGTGTGTAAAAGGGTGCATATAGAAGTGTGTGTGTGTGTGTGTGTGTGTGTGTGTAAAAGGGTGCATATAGAAGTGTGTGTGTGTGTGTGTGTGTGTGTGTGTGTAAAAAGGTTTATATAGAAGTGTGTGTGTATGTGTGTGTGTGTAAAAGGGTGCATATAGAAGTGTGTGTGTGTGTGTGTGTGTAAGACTCACGTGTCCTGCCTCTCATCTTACACCTGTGGTCACTTGGCTTCTCCTTCCTGCCCTTCCCTGCCCTTCCCTGCCCTATTGTTTCTCTCTCTGCCCCTTCCCTGCCCTTCCTGCCCTATTGTTTCTCTCCCTGCCCTTCCCTGCCCTATTGTTTCTCTCTCTGCCCTTCCCTTTCCTGCCCTTCCCTGCCCTATTGTTTCTCTCTCTGCCCTTCCTGCCCTATTGTTTCTCTCCCTGCCCTTCCCTGCCCTATTGTTTCTCTCTCTGCCCTTCCCTGCCCTCCCCTTCCCTGCCCTATTGTTTCTCTCTCTGCCCTTCCCTTTCCTGCCCTTCCCTGCCCTTCCTGCCATATTGTTTCTCTCCCTGCCCTTCCCTGCCCTATTGTTTCTCTCTCTGCCCTTCCCTTTCCTGCCCTTCCCTGCCCTATTGTTTCTCTCTCTGCCCTTCCCTTCCCTGCCCTTCCCTGCCCTGCCCTTCCCTGCACTATTGTTTCTCTCTCTGCCCTTCCCTTCCCTGCCCTTCCCTGCACTATTGTTTCTTTCTCTGCCCTTCCCTTTCCTGCCCTTCCCTACCCTATTGTTTCTCTCTCTGCCCTTCCCTGCCCTATTGATTCTCTCCCTACCCTTCCCTTTCCTGCCCTTTCCTGCCCTATTCTCTCTCTGCCCTGCCCGTCCTTTCCCTTTCTGCCCTATTGTTTCTCTCTCTGCCCTTCCCTTTCCTACCCTTCCCTGCCCTTTCCTGCCCTATTGTTTCTCTCTCTGCCCTTCCCTGCCCTTCCCTTCCCTACCCTATTGTTTCTCTCTCTGCCCTTCCCTTCCCTTCCCCTTCCTGCCCTACCCTACCCTACCCTGTCTCTCTCTGCTCTGACCTGCCCTTCCTGCCCTGCCCTTCCCCTTTCCTGCCCTACCCTACCCTGTCTCTCTCTGCTCTGACCTTTATATATATTATCTGGGAAGTGAGGGATTGTGTTATTGATTTCTTATAAATATCCCACAAAATAAATCCCTAATATACTCGTTGTTACTGTGTGTGTGTGTGTGTGTGTGTGTGTGTGTGTGTGTGTGTGTGTGTGTGTGTGTGTGTGTGTGTTACGATTCTCACTCTCTCTCTCTCTCTTTCTGTGTGTATGTGTGTGTTTTGATTCTCACTCTCTCTCTTTCTGTGTGTATGTGTGTGTTTTGATTCTCACTCTCTATCTTTCTGTGTGTGTGTGTGTGTTAAGATCCCCACTCTCTCTCTCTCTCTCTCTCTCTCTCTCTCTCTCTCTCTCTCTCTCTCTGTGTGTGTGTGTGTGTGTTAAGCAGTCTCTCTCTCTCTCTCTCTCTCTCTCTCTCTCTCTCTCTCTCTCTCTCTCTCTCTCTCTCTCTCTCTCTATGTGTGTTAAGATCCCACACACACACACACTCTGTGTGTGTGTGTGTGTGTGTGTGTGTGTGTGTGTGTTAGGCAGTTGTTTTCTCTCTCTCTCTCTCTCTCTCTGTGTGTGTGTGTGTGTGTGTGTGAGGTGGCAGCACAATCAACATAACATAAGCTTCACTGTGTGTGTGGCTGTGTGTGTGACCGGTGTGTTGGAATAGTGTGTAGCTCCAGTTGAAAAATCGCTTGGTTTTTTTGCATTTAATTTTTGTCGTCATTCTATATTATTATTATTATTATTATTATTATTATTATTATTATTATTATTTCCTTCGCCTTATTCTATATTTTTTAAACTACTCCTCAAGCGCTATTATTATTATTATTATTATTATTATTATTATTATTATTATTATTATTATTTTCTTTCGTTTTGTTTTATAACTTTTAAACTCCTCAAGCGATAGTGTTATTATTATTATTATTATTATTAATATTATTATTATTATTATTATTATTATTATTATTATTATTATTATTATTATTATTATTTTCTTTCGCTTTGTTTTATAACTTTTAAACTCCTCAAGCGATAGTGTTATTATTATTATTATTATTATCATTATTATTATTATTATTTAGTTTTCTTTCGTTTTGTTTTATAACTTTTAAACTCCTCAAGAGACAGTGTTATTATTATTATTATTATTATTATTATTATTATTATTATTATTATATTGTGAGGAATCAACTGTTCAATTTAAATCAGAACATTAATTTTACAGGAATTATATATATATATAAAAAAAAAAAAATTACTTGTTGGACAATAAAAAATTCTCAAGGAAACGAACGATGATTTTGAAAGAATTTACGAATCAACAGCACACACAAATGAACCATAAAACTTAATTAACCTCAACAACTATTAAAAAAAAAAAAAAAAAAAAAAAAAAAAAAACAAGAAAAAAAAACAGGAAATCATTACACGAGCCATTCTTGAACACTGAATAAAAAAAAAATAAAAAAAAATTATACATATTAAATTATTTCTGGTTTATAAATATTTAACCCGATATTGTGATGATTAAGTTTCGACACACGACTATTTACTTCTAATTCTACAAACCCGATGAGTGTTGTTGTTGTTGTTGTGTTGTTGTTGTTGTTGTTGTGATGGTTTGGGATGTTTGTTGATTTGAACGACTAAGAATACGGTTCTTATAATTATAAAGTGAGCTATTAAAGAACTGAACTGAACTGCTGGAGGAGAAGAAAAAAAAACGAAGGAAATAGAAGGAAAGGAGGAGGGACAGTTATCACGAAGGAAATAGAAGGAAAGGAGGGATAACAAGCACGAATTAAGGAAATAGAAGGAAAGGAGGGACAGCAAACACGAAGGAAATAGAAGGAAAGGAGGGACAGTAATCGCGAAGGAAATAGAAGGAAAGGAGGGACAGTAATCACGAAGGAAATAGAAGGAAAGGAGGGACAGCAAACACGAAGGAAATAGAAGGAAAAAATGTGTTAATATCCCCTTAAGAGTGCTTAAATAATAATAATAATAATAATAATCATAATAATAATAATAATAATAATAATAATAACACTATATAAATCCTAATATCAAGAATTAAAATCCTAAATATAACTCCTAAAAAAATTAAAACAAGTCCTATTCAATAATAATAATAATAATAATAATAAAAAAATAATAATAACAATGGTGACGGAGGTGTTACTGGCCCTGTTGATGTTACTGAGTGTTACCCAGTTGTTGTGACAGGCGTGTTAGTAACCTCACACAAGGTCATTACACGGTACCTGGTAACACTTTTGAGGTCTAATAGAAAAAAAACAAAACAATTCCACTGGCAACACTTGAGGACTGACGAATAAAAGCACTCTGTTTCTTCTGGCAACACTTGAGGACTGACGAATAAAAGCACTCTGTTTTCTTCTGGCAACACTTTTGAGGATTGACGAATAAAAGCACTCTAGCTGTTTCTTCTGGCAACACTTTTGATGATTGAGAAAGCACTCTGTTCCTTCTGGCAATACTTCTGAGGATTGAGAAAGCACACAATTCCTTATGGCAATACTTCTGAGGATTGAGAAAGCACTCTGTTCCTTCTGGCAATACTTCTGAGGATTGAAAAAGCACACAATTCCTTCTGGCAACACTTTTGTAGGACTGAGAAAAAAAACACACAATTCCTTCTGGCAACACTTTTGTAGGACTGAAAAAAAATCACTCTGTTCCTTCTGGCAACACTTTCGAACTACCACATAAAGTCAGTTTTTCTTCGAAGCTCAAGACAGAATAGACAGATCTCTCTTCAGTAAGCTGCCATTTATATTGTAAAACATATAACATAAAAAAAAAACAGCATTAAAACATCTAGCATTTTTGATTCACCAGATTCACCAGCTAGAATATTATTATTATTATTATTATTATCATTAATTGTGGAGTTCTCACCCAGTAATAAGTTTATCTCCAAATAGTGACGTGTATAAATAAGGTGTCTTCATCTACAGTAGTGGAACAGAAAAGATTTAACAAACACCTAGATTCTAGAAGCTCCACTGTCTCAAAAAAAAATGTTTACTGAAGTGTTGGTGGCTGGGGTGTTGGGTATGGCCTTCTTCTTTCTAATGGATCAATGGTGTCTGCTGGCAACCTGTACCACCACACCACCAGTCATCATTATTACCAACAAGAAAAAACCACATGAAACTCAACAACAACAACCAACAGAAGATGACGACGACCAGGATACGACCACAGTGGATACGACAGAAAATGCATAAACTCAACAACAACAACCAGAAGATGACGACGACAAGGATACGACAGAAAATGCATGAACTCAACAACAACAACCAACAGATGATGACGACGACAACAAGGGATACGACGGACCATGCATGAACTTAACAACAACAACCAGATGACGACGACCAGGATACGACAGAAAATGCATGAACTCAACAACAACAACAACCAGATGATGACGACCAGGATACGACAGAAAATGCATGAACTCAACAACAACAACAACCAGATGATGACGACGACGACCAGGATACGACGGACCATGCATGAGGAAATCAAAGACCATCAACAACAACAACAACAACAACAGGAGACCTAAGCCATGGACTCCTGTACAGCCATGGTCAAAAGTCCTGTGTCAGCTGGCAAATAGAACTATAGTCTAAGCCACTTAAGGGGGTGCGGGGATAGGGGGACAGGCTTGAGGGGGGGGGGGGGGTTAGGGGGTGCAGGTTTTTTTTGGGGGTGCAGGAGTAGGGGGACATGCTTGGGGGGGGTTAGGGGTTTTTGGGGGTTGCGGGAGTAGGGGGACAGGCTTGGGGGGGGGGGGTTAGGGGAGTGCAGGGGGTTTTGGGGGGTGCGGGAGTTGGCTTAGGGGAGGGGGGTTAGGGAGGTGCGGGAATAAGGGACAGGCTTTCTACCCCCCCCTCCCCCCCTATTCCCGCTATTCACTCTTAATTAAATTTAGGTTCTCTTTTTGATAAATTGGAAGGCTACTGATTCCTCCTAACTATACCAGAAAACGGAGGCCCTCATTGGTATTAATAGGGGATATGTTGTTTCGTGGCATAGTTTGGAGGAATCACAGACCTTACAATTCACCAACAATAGAACCTCCTCTTATTGAGATAAAATTTTGTTCGTAAGCGTTGATTCATTCATGGCAAAGACTATAACCCAGCAGTACTTTAATTGTTATGTGTGTGTGTGTGTGTGTTTGTGTGTTTTTGTTTGTGTGTGTTTGTGTGATTGTGTGTGTTTGTGTGTACCAGCACTATTATTTTATCAAAGGACTGTTAATTGCTTAGCTTAAATATTGTTGGTAATCGATTATATAGTTTGTTATATCATTCTTCGAGGCCTTAATTAATTTACGTTTTTCCATGGAAGGTGTAGCAGAACTATCAGACGCGACTGCACACCATGTATCACTGGGATGTACAGCCACAATCAAATATCCACCGACACTTTCTTACCGTCGTAGTAAATATCTTGGTAATAAAGAACAACACGTGTATGACTTTGCAGCACCTCATAATAATAATAATGATATCCACCGACACTTTCCTTCCATCGTAGTAAATATCTTGGTAATAAAGAACAACACGTGTATGATTTTGCAGCACCTCATAATAATAATAATGATATCCACCAACACTTTCCTTCCATCGTAGTAAATATCTTGGTAATAAAGAACAACACGTGTATGATTTTGCAGCACCTCATAATAATAATAATTGAGGGGGTTGAGTTGACGTAAGGTGTTGTTGTATGATTATATTTTGATATGATACTGATTTATTTGCATGATGGAAGGAAAGTGTCGGTGGTTATTTGATTGTGGCTGTACACTTGGATCCCAGGAATTCTTGCATAGGTTATAATTATGGATTGATTGATTGATATTGGACGCCGCAACAGCTAGGTCATATAGCGCCAGAAAAAGGTGATAGAGAGGTGAGACAGCAAGCAGGAAGGAAATAGAAAGAAAAGAGGGACAGTTGAAGAACTAAAAGCTAGTGGCTGGGGCCGAAGGGGCGTCCAAACCCTTAAAGTATTGCCCACATCACCAATGCAGGCAATATGGAAAGAGAAAGGTTAATTATTATTCTTGAAGTACTGCAATAAATGGTCTACCAAATGACTCAGTAACTGCATAACACCAAACCTAATTATAATGTTGTATTGAAGTTACGTATAGTCTTACATTTTCTCTATGTTTTAATTAAGGGGGAAGTACAGTGTTGGCAACTCTGGAGTAACTGCATGATTCCTCAAAACCATTCCAAGCAACAACAGAACACCATTATTATTTTTGTTCATCATCTGTGGTCCTGTTTCCTGGCATACTTTGGAGGAATCAAGGCACTCCAATGTAACAAAAGTGAATTACACCTTAAGTCCTCGAAAACAAGAGTGTGTGTGTAAGAATTCTTGTGGGCAACTGTACAGCTTTGCACTATCTTCCATAATTATATTTTATTAATTGCATATACTCAAATTAGCATAATTAATATAGATAGATACCAGAAACATATACTATATAGGCTATAATTATAATATCCCAAATGCTTTTACAGTTATCTCTATTTAATATTGTTATATATTTACCGAGCTTCTGTTTCTTCTGGTAACACTTTTTGAGGTCTGACAAAGCACATAATTTCTTCTGGCAACACTTTTTGAGGTCTGACAAAGCACATAATTTCTTCTGGTAACACTTTTTGAGGACTGAACATTCGAGGAAAAACTTAATGGCTCCATCTGGCAACACTTTCGACGAGAGAGAAGAATATAATTATTCCTATAGTGTGTTTATGTCAGGACGGGGAGGAGGAATACAAAAGAATACAAAGGAATACAAATGACCTTTATGTAGTGTTGCGAGGCTGTGGTGAGAAATACAAAAGAATACAAATTGAGGAATACAAAAGAATACAAAGGAATTCAAAGGATTTTTATTTAGTGTTGCGAGGCTGTGGTGAGGAATACAAAGGAATACAAATTACCTTTATGTAGTGTTGCGAGGCTGTGGTGAGGAATTCAAAGAAGAAATACAAAGAAATACAAAAGGAAGAGGAGGAGGAGGAGGAGTAAAGAGCGAAGGAAGGACAAGGAAGGAGGAGAAATACAAAAGGAATACAAAAGAAAAAGGAGGAAGAGGAAGAACAAGGAAGGAGGAGGAATACAAAGAAATACAAAAGACAAAAGAAGAGTAGAAAGAGTAAAGGAAGAACAAAAGATAAAGAAAATTACAAAAAGAACAAAAGATAAAGAAAATTACAAAAAGAACAAAAGATAAAGAAAATTACAAAAAGAACAAAAGATAAAGAAAAATACAAAAAGAACAAAAGATAAAGAAAAATACAAAAATAACAAAAGATAAAGAAAACTACAAAACAAAAACAAAAGAAAAACACAAAAAGAACAAAAGATAAAGAAAAATACAAAAAAAAGAACAAGAGATAAAGAAGAAAAAATACAAAAAGAAAAAAGAAAAGAAAAAAATACAGAAAAATACAAAGAAATACAAAAAGACAGAAGAGAACACACACACACACACACACACACATAATGATACGTCGAAGGGGTCCTGCTGAGGGCGGCTATTACCTGAAGAAGTTACAAGAAGAAGAGGACTCACAAACTAATAATGGTGGTGAGCAGCTGAGATGTTATTATTGTTATTATTATTGACTGTTGTTGTTGTTATTGTTATTATTATTATTGACTGTTGTTGTTGTTGTTGTTGTTATTGTTATTATTATTATTGACTGTTTTTTTTTTTTTCTTGTAAATGTTGCGAGGCGATTCCTCAGAGCAATGGTGTTCCAACACTCCTTCCAAGCTCGGTATCCCTTCGTTGCAGGTCCACCTGGTCCGGTAATGAATTTGTAACTGCTCTGCAGAGTGATGTATATCCAGGCACTGGTGGTTCATCCGGTACTGTCCTCAGTACGCTATCCAGTTGGGTTTTGAAGGAGTCCACGGAGCAGTCAGTAAGGTCCCGAATTCTTCTTGGTAGGCAGTTGAAGATTCTTGGGTCATTGTAGGGCAGACTGGATGATAGGAGAGTCTTGATCCTCGCTGGTGCTTGTCATGGTGCTATTTTTCTAACACACTTGCGGCCAGTCCTCTGGTTGAATTGTGGTTCCACCTCATTTATGTTAGAAGGGCTGGGTACCAGTTTTTCAAGTGCCTTCCATGTGTAGGTGATGATGTATCTCTCTCTCCGTCGTTGCTGAGAATACAACCCCAGTCTTTTTAGTCTTTCCCAATAGGAGAGTTCTTTCATGGCCTTTACTTGCCTGGTGTATGCTCTCTGTACGGACTCGAGGGCTTGTATGTCCATAGCCAAATGTTGTTGTTGTTGTTATTATCATTATTGACTGTTGTTGTTGTTATTATTATTATTGACTGTTCTTGTTGTTGTTGTTGTTATTGTTATTATTATTATTGACTGTTGTTGTTGTTGTTATTGTTATTATTATTATTGACTGTTGTTGTTGTTGTTATTATTATTATTATCAACTGTTATTAATGACTTATGGGTGAATTATTTAATGAATTTGGTGAGTAAACTATACATTGATTATTATTATCTAACTGTTGGATAGATTTTGTGAATGTGGATACTCAGCTTTTGGAAAATAATGAAGCCTTACAAGTGTGGTTGGTTGGGAAGCTAACAAACCAATACCACTGTGGAATCAACCCTAAAATAATGAATGAAGCCTTACAAGTGTGTTTGGTTGGGAAGCTAACAAACAAATACCACTGTGGAATCAACCCTAAAATAATTAATGAAGCCGTACAAGTGTGGTTGGTTGGGAAGCTAACAAACCAATACCACTGTGGAATCAACCCTAAAATAATGAATGAAGCCTTACAAGTGTGGTTGGTTGGGAAGCTAACAAACCAATACCACTGCGAAATCAACCCTAAAATAATGAATGAAGCCTTACAAGTGTGGTTGGTTGGGAAGCTAACAAACAAATACCACTGTGGAATCAACCCTAAAATAATGAATGAAGCCTTACAAGTGTGGTTGGTTGGGAAGCTAACAAACAAATACCACTGTGGAATCAACCCATAGTGAGGAGGAATCAGAATAAAATAAGGGGGAAGTTTTGTGTTGGTAAATCTGGAGCAACTGAATCCTCCAAACTATTCCAAGCAACAACAGAACACCATTATTTTTGCTCTTCTGGTCCTGTTTCCTGGCATACTTTGGAGGAATCAAGACACTCCAATGTACCAGAAAAGAATTACCACCTTAAGGTGGTGCGGGAGTAGAGGCCAGGCTTGGGGGGGGTGGGGGGTGCGGCAATAGGGGGACAGGCTTGGGGGGGGGGGGGGTAGAAAGCCTGTCCCCTATTCCCGCACCTAACTTATAATATTACAGGTATGACCTTATATTTCAGAGATGACCTTATATGTTACAGATGATCTTATATTACAGAAATGACGTTATATTACAAAGATGACCTAACTTATATTACAGAAATAACCTTAAATTACGGAGATGACCTATAGTACAGCATTACAGTAATAACCCTATATTACAAAAAAAAAAAAAAAAAAAAAAAAAATTATAATATTACAAAAAGTGCCCTTACACATTACAGAGATAACATTTTATTACAGAAATAACCTTAACCTACGGAGATGACCCTAAATTACAAAAATTGACCTTATGTTACAAAAATTAACCTTAAAATGTTACAAAATTGACCTTACACATTAGAGATAACATTAAATTACAGAAATAACCTTAAATTACAGAAATAACCTTAAATTACAGAGATGACCTAGTACAGCATTACATCAATAACC